>JABEXW010000654.1:0-28572 GCA_013266185.1 Fusarium sarcochroum
GGTCACACATCTATAAGACACATTTCTCTTTCTTTTATCTTTTTTCTTCTTCTTTCTTTTACACAATAAATCATCATAGCCGATATCTTGTTGTTGGATTGCTCGAGGGGTTTGTGGCCTAAGAGCTTCGGCTTCAAGATTTGCTCGAAATTTCGCGTCATCCCTTCCGAATCATTAACAGCTTCATGAGCACAACTCAACAGATAGCGGCTAGTTTGGTCTCGTATCGCAGTCAAATAGTACTGTAATGGTATGGATAAAGGGCCTGTACGAGTAATGAGCTCATTCAAGGCTTTGCCTGGTGAACTCTTTGGACCAATGCTGGAACCCAGGACTGACAGTGCGCATCCAGTTATTGTTCAAGATCAGAAAGGGAACTTGAAATATACAACTGTTCTTATACGTTTTTGATTAGAAAATATTAAATCATACATGCACACAGGTACAGATGCCAAAGAACATTGGTGGATAGACCCTGTATCTTGCATACAGCCTCGGCAATAATAATTCGGCTGTATGAACAGCAACTGTTTGCTCTATCTTGGATCAAATGCAACTGATAACTATTTGCTAGTTTACTGGCCTTGGTTCGTTTGTTGGGCGTTCTCGGCATGTTCGCTAATTCTTCAAACATCAAACGAAACAACCATTGTTCAGCTGAACAACGCGAACAAAAAGAAAATGGACTTGTTGTTCGTCTCTGAATCAGTGTTCAAACGCTGAACATAATGATCAACTGTTCAAACATGTTTCTACCTTCACTCGTAGCCGGTGTTATAAAATCGCATTCTTCTGGAAATGAAATCGAAACATCAATTCTCTCAACTCTCTCGATTTCTGAGTATCATAACCGCAAATCACAAAACTTGACACCCCGACTTACGCCCAAGGTAAGATGGCCTTTCTCACGAGCTGGCCGACTGCGCTCCCCGCAAAAGCACACTCTCTCGCACGCTGGTTTCCGTCTTTCCTTCTCATCATTCCACTCGCCGGCACTCTCACTTGTACCTGGCTACTTGTCGACGATATCTGGACCAAGATTTTCGGCACCCTTTTCGTTCTTCGCTACATCCGTCTGATTGGTCATGTATTGGGTTCCTGGATCTACCGCCCTGCTGAAATCCAACCCGACCCAGCTTTTACTCGCAGCGACGTGACTGTCATTCTTCCAACCATCGACCCTCATGGACCTGACTTTCGTGAGTGCGTTGAAAGCATTCTCGCAAACCACCCTGCGTGCATACTTGTCGTCACTGTAGGAGCTGTACTTCGTGAGGAATGTCAAACAGTCCTTCGAAAGCTAAGCATCGACTCTCCACACACCCAGATCTCCGTATCAGCCCTATCTGAACCGAGCAAGCGCCGCCAGATCACCCATGCTATGCCCAATGTCATCACACCCATCACCATCTTTGCTGACGATCATGTTTTCTGGCCAGCCGAGTTCATCCCCTCAGTTCTCGCCCCTTTCGAGAACGAACATGTCGGTATGGTCGCTACCAAGAAGCGAGTCCGTCGTACGACACCTGGCCAATGGACTTGGCCCTCGATTGTCAACTTCATCGCTTGCAACTATCTCCAGCGTCACAATTGGGAGCTTCGTGCTTCCAATGCAATCGACGGTGGTGTCTTTGTCATTTCAGGCCGAACTGCCGTGTACCGAACCGACTTCCTCCGCAACTCCGATCTCCTCGAGCGCTTTTGCCACGAAAAGTTCTTCTTTGGACTTTTCGGCGGCCAGGGACTCGGTCCTGACGACGATAACTTCTTGACTCGAGACGCCATGAAGAAGCACTGGCTCGTCGCTTTCCACGACACGGA
This sequence comes from Fusarium sarcochroum, assembly GCA_013266185.1. Taxonomy (NCBI): domain Eukaryota; kingdom Fungi; phylum Ascomycota; class Sordariomycetes; order Hypocreales; family Nectriaceae; genus Fusarium; species Fusarium sarcochroum. Next base: position 1,822 of record JABEXW010000654.1, read on the forward strand.
AGACGCGACAATCGAGACAACTCTTGGTGAGTGGCCCAAGTTTCAAGGTCAACTTCTGCGATGGGCACGAACCACCTTTCGCAGCAACCCCGTCATGCTTCGAGACCCCGTCTTCATTTGCCGCTACCCCTGGAGCACATTCATGGTTTACTGGGCTGGCCTCTTCAACTTTGCCCTCATCTGGGATGCTTTACTGATCGCGACGTTGATCAAGGCCGAAAAAACACGCGCAGCTGATGTCCTGCTTCTGGCGATTTGGATGTTCTGGACAAAGGTGGTCAAGATCATTCCGCATTTTCTCCAGCATCCGTCTGATTTCCCTCTTGTCGTCTGTCAAGTTCTTTTTGGCTATGCTCATAGCTTCATCAAGCTTTGGGCGCTGCTGACATTCTGGGATTGCGACTGGTCTGGAAGGAACCTCGACGAAGTCACGACTGATGAGGAACAACTCGACACTTCGTTCCACCGCGTCTGAAGAATTACTGGTTGACTTTGTATTGTGTTTGCTGAGTTGAACGCTGTTATGCCGGCTGGACCGGATTTCTGGAATGGTGTTTCGGGTAATAAGGAACTAGTATGAATCTAGATAATAAGTCGATATGTCAATTGAGACCTGCTTTCCTGTATGCTTCCTTCTTGCTATAATTCATCATGCTACGACCGGTTTTTATTAACAATTGTCTTGTTGTGCTTAGATCGTCCATCTAAACTTTCGCTTAGTCTCGCCAAAGCTGCTGATTCTCTTTTATTTGTGATAACCCTCAACTAAACGTGCCATCTTCTCCTATTCCCGCTATCTTTCCACAATATAGAACGCAGTCCAAGCTAAAGGTTTTGGGCAATTTTTGACCCTATCTACTGCAGATTCTCGGTGTTGGGAGGACACGTTGCAAACTCTATAGACCGAACAGTGTTCTCAGAGACAACATCTGTGTTGTGTGGGCATTGAGCTATAATGCCGCCGAGATGAAAAAAAAAAAATGGGTTATTTGTTATTGTTGAAGCCGGCTTCTTTTACCTTAGAAGTTTTAGAGCAAACCTTAGATAAAGAACATCTCTGGCCATTTTGGAACGCAAGGGTGCTGTAGTAGCCTGTTTTGTGAAGACCCATGTCCCAAGTTCCAGCCTGAGAAGCGTCGAGTTTGCTGGAAAGGATTTTCATAACATTTTGAAGCTGGAACATAAGCTCACCGGCTCGAGAAAAGTCTACCTCTTCAAAATTCACAGAAAAGTGCGAAAGAAATAAACAAGTTAAGAGCCTTGACTGGTGTTGATATTCCTCTACGGTACTGGAGAAATACGAGTTGCTCTCCCAGCTTCAGCCCTTTATTACCATGTAGACCATAACCCAATATCTCTAAGAGATTGATCAAAGCCAGAAGACAAACAAACAACAAGTTAAGTTTTTTTAGTTTTTCTTTTCCACACCACAGATTTCACGTTCATCAGCCCTAGCCCATTGATAATGAAATATCTTCCAAGAACAGCAGTCCCAGAACAAGATATTCACCAAATTCAAGAGAAAAAGCAAACCCGAATTGCAAATTATTGCCAGTTTCAGCACCGTGACAACTAGTCTTCCATTCCATGAATTAACCCAGATTGCTCACCCGCCATTGATCAGACACCGACCATTTACAACGCTTGAAAGCATCGACGAAGTAGCCGGTGTCACCTTATCAGTAACAAACTGCATACCTGACTTTATTAGCCCAAAGTTCAAATTCTTAGCATTCACTGAATGCTTACTTTAGGTTGCTTCGATCTTTAGGCTCTTTGTGCCTGCCTCGCACTGAAGCTTGGCAGCACCAAACCTTGAAGATACAGTACACGCAGCACTTTAAGCATGTGTCGCATGGCCAAAGAATCCATTTACACATCGTAAAAGTGGCGGACGGTGATGGGGGAAAGTGATAATCCTAGCAGCACGAAGCAGTCGGCGTCACTGTCTGAAATGGCCCTGCAATTAAATCTTTCTCTCGTCAGCTCAAGAGTTCAATTATTAGCATGAATGGAATAATCACCTTGCAAGAAATCCTCGATCTCTAAAAGTAGAAGAAACTGGTTTCAACAATTACGAGGTGAACCGGAACTTGACTCCTCGCTGCTGGTATACTTGTAGGCTCTGATCTTGTTAGCTCAATAGTTCAATGCTTCTTAGCACACATGGAATGATTACCTTCGACCTTGACGCCGCTCTTTCTTGGCTTCGATCTCAACTCTCTTACACCAACAGCAGAAGAAACAGGATAAGAAGCAGTTGGCTATCCGCTCGCAAGTCCAAGTAACACAACTACACATCTGGATGTCGCAGCCGGTGATGGGGGAAGTGTGAAGGTGAGAAGTGCGAGAACGTTTTCTGGGAGTTTTTGTAAAGAAAGGGTAAAAACGTGTTCTTTGCAAAGTTTAAATGCAGGCCCTCATACCTTATTTGAGACCAACCGAACAATCAAGTAGTAAGGAAAGGGTATGGTATGGGATGGGTTGTTAGTTTTATAGGAGGAGGCACGAGGTATTTATGTTCTTTCGGTGATCTACGGATAAAGTTCGTAATGCTTCTGAGATGGAAAGGGAAAGAAAAAATAGCAAGTGTATTATTTGTTATTGTTGAGGCCGGCGTCTTTTACATTTAGAGGTTGTAGAGCAAACTTTAGATAGTGATCTTCACACGCGCATGGATGAAAATTGTAATGGAACCGCATCAACAAATTCCAAATTCTAGACATTCAAGACAGTACTGTAGCTAATTTACCGATATACGGAGAAAAGGCAAGCAAGAGATCAAGCAGTAGTGAAAATCACTCGATTTATACTGGTATATTTAATTCTCTGAACCATCCCTGCTAGGTCACAACGACCTACTCCTTCTCTGCTCCATATGGCAGCGCGCACTTGGTGGAATTCACTCCGCTGTGTTCTTGGAACGTCCCAGAACCTGTCTCCTATAACGCCCTTCCTTTTATCCCCTCCTCAACCATACCACTCACTTTCAAAAATAGTCTTCCTCCTTCAATCAATGTAGATAGAATATCCCACCCGCCATCACTTCCCGTGAAACGACTTTGACTTGTCGGTCACTCTGAGGTACGTGTCCATATACCTGGGATAAGTCTTAGCTAAATTTGTGTTGTTGCTCGACGACTATGTCTCCTGAAACGCATGGATTAATTACTTTCTTCGGTCATACGCTGCTTGTTTTCTGTACCTTCCGGGCAGCTTGTTGGCTTTTGCTTCCGCCCTGTCGGCGATTTGCATGGATTTGCAGAAAAGAAATGACGTGCACTCCGCGAGATAATCGAGGCAGTATGAGGGGCAACACATGGCGAAAGTAGAGGTTGGCGAAGTAGAGAAAACGGTGGTGTCAGAGGCGCGAGGCTGTGCTTGGGAGTTTGATGATGGATGAGGTGTGTGATATCAGCTTTCAGTAGAAAGGTAGGCTATTTATATTGTTTGAACTGGGTTTGGATAAGATTTCTGTTGAAAGCGCACGCATTAAATTTCTAAAAGTTGTTTGTCTTGTAATCTTTTTGAGGGGGAAGGTGATATAAACTCCATGAGCTTATACTAAGGACCGAGAGTAAAAAGAATGAGCAGATCTTCCAATTCGGAGATAATAACCACTGGCTAAAAGAATGATCAAAGACGCATACATAACAAGTTCCACCATCCATCCCGGCACAATTCCTCAGTTTTTAAAAGCCCCGTTGGACATCTCATCCTCCAAATCATAATAAACCTGAAACTCACAATAACAAATCTCCGGATCACTCTCAACATCAAAGTTAAAATTGGCTTCCTCCTCCTCAATCAAAACCTTGGGCACCCCATTCGCAGCAGCAGCCTCTGCAAGAAGTTGAACACGACAGCTGTTCTCCATTGACGTGTACAACCACGCAGCTTCATCCACAGTCTGCCCAACAGTCAAAATTCCATGATTACGCAAAATGCATCCTTTTCCACGAGGACCCATGGAAGCTGCAATGCGATCTCCTTCTTCACTACCCAGCACAACTCCACCGTAGCTATCATATACGCTGTGCGCGTCCCCGCGGAACTTGCATGCGTCTTGTGTCAACATCTCTAGACGTCGGCCAAAAACAGACCAAGCTTTTCCGTGGATGCTGTGAGAGTGGCAAATTGCGTGGACATCTTCTCTGGCCTTGTGAACAGACGCGTGGATGAGGAAACCTGCAGTGTTCGGGGGCCGGGAGCGATTGCCGCCGATGACTTCTCCGTCAAGGTTGACGAGGATCATGTCGCTAACTTTTAAAAGGCCAAAGTGTCTTCCGAGAGGGTTTGTCCAGAAAGCGTTGGGAAACTCTGGGTCGCGAACTGAAATGTGGCCACTCATGCCTTCGACATAACCTTCTCGGTACCAGTGTCGAAATGCTGCTGCCATGTGTTCAAGCTGCCATTGGCGCTGTGATGCAAAGTCTGGATGCTGTGGAATACCTGCCAAAACGACGTCGCCGTGCGACATTGCTTGAAGGGGTGTTTTGTTCTTCAGCTCATTGCCGTGGGTTGTGTGTGATTGTTCCTTTGGTAGGATGCTAATGGTACCGCTTGTGGCAGCTTGGACAGTCGTGGTAGTCATTGAAGGCATTGCGATTTGACTTTGATCTTTTTATAATGATGAAGTGGATGGATGGATTGAAGATTTCTCGTTCAAAGAGTTGGACTTATGCTATTGATATACCCCGCTTATCATTGGAGGTGCGCCCTGCTTGTCGTTGGAAATGCGCCCTCTAATTACCATACAATACCCTCACATTGGATGTCATCTGTGGGGAAGTAGATTCTCTGCTTATCATAAGTGGGGTTTATAAGATCGCATCCCAATTTTATCCAATGCTATGAAAGTGGGCAAAGTCATGCTGATGTTAACGGGGATAATTGGGGCGATCCAAGTTTTAGGCACGGCAATCTGCTTCATATTTTTGTAAATGAAAATTACGCGATAGCGGGTACAATGAGGGTGTAGCAGCCCTTGAGGAATCATCGTGATCCTGGATCATCGCGTTTATATTCCGCATGATCTCGTTAGCGTAGACCCTGAAATTGTTTAGCTTACTGTCACACTGGCTATTGATGACCTTGAAGAATTTCGGATTAACCCAATGATATCCTCTGCGCCAATCGCCATTCTTAAGACGGTCCACACTTCCAACAACCTGAACTTTTTGGGACTTCTTTCTTATGTATGACCAATACTTTTGCCAAGCTCAGCTGAGATGTGTAATAGCTAACTTATCACTTGGCAGACGTAAGAGCACACACTTAGGGCCGACGAACCGATGCTGGGATTCAAACCAGTAGGGGAAATGAACAGACGAGAAAGCCGCCCACGTCTACAGTTTCGAGGCGGAGCCAGGACTGGGAAAGTAATAGAATTATGGTACAGAGACTGCGGTGGACGAATCACTCTTCGATCCGAGCTTACGAAGAAAGTCCCAAAGGCATTCTCGTTGGGTTGGTAATGATTACAAAGATAGTGTAAGCATTACCACCAAGTTCAGCCTCGCGACCTAGGAATACTCTCTAGAATACAATTTCAGACTGGCCATGCCACGCTAAGAGATCACTCGCTGAATCATCTCGCCCTGCAGTTTTTGCCCTAGTCGCAATGCGGCGACATGTCGCGACTTGACTCTTATCAAGACAACGCCAAGTCGAGATTGCATTCTGAAGAGGATCGTAGAGACACGAATCAGATTTTGATCACGATCTTGCCATCCTCGAAAACCAAGTCCAGGTATTTAGAAATCGTATAAATGCTCGTAGTTTCCTACTTTGTAATGAGAAACTGCAACTCACTATCCGCAGAGAAATCGGTACGCATTCGGATAACCCTCAAGCATCAGAACATATCAGAAAATGATCTCCAACCTATCGCTATTAGCACTCTTGCCGGCCGTCTTCGCGGCAGCAGTCTCTCCAGTTCGCCCTCACATCCCTCCTGACAACGCAAGCCTCTCTCTAGATGGCGCGGTACGTTCATGTCGTGCGTCATACTATCTACTTTATACTAAAGTCCAACAGATCTCTCAGCTTCCTCTTAGCTTCAACCTCTCAGACTCACAACATCGAGGTTGGACTCAAATCGATGGCTCTTTTTGGATCAATGCATTCCTCCACGGCTCCAACGGTCACGATTACTACATCGCTTCCCACGCTATGAACTACGCTTCCGATATCGAAGGTTCCCAGCCCGTTTATCGTGCGTCCATTCTTGACGTGACTGATCCAACGTATTTTCGAAAATATGACCGGATTACCCCAGAAAACACCACCTTTTGGTCAAGAGATGGTGATTTCCACGCTCTTTTCGACGAATACGGAATGGAAGCGCTCAGCAAGGATCCTTTAGAGGGCCTTCATGCCTACAGCTCTCACAAAGACGTTGAGTTCGACTTCAACTTCTACTTCACGTCTCCAGTTTTTCTCAACGCAGCTCTTGGATCCTACCGCGTCGGCGGAGCGCTGGGGTGGGAGTGGTCGGTTTCGAGAGGAGTCACGGAGGGTTGGTTCAAAGTTGATGGCGAAAGGATTGACATCGTCAGCGAAAAGTCCTTCTCCTGGTACGACAGGCAGTGGGGCTCACTCCAGGACTCGTTCGATTGGATCATGCTTCATTTTGAAGAATCGGACTGGCTGGATATCTCGATTTTGGCCGCCTGGAAATGGGAGGATCGTGTAGATGGTCAGAAGGAGTTCGCAACCGTGAGGAGCTCTAGGACTGGCCACGACTCGGTGGTACCCGTGAAGTTGACAGCGTCAGAGACCAACATCTGGGTTTCACCGGATACGGGTCTTGAGTATCCCCAGGAATGGGTGATCTATTGGGAAGGCGTCAAATTTGTCGTCACGAGCCCTAGACCTGATCAAGTCATCGAAGCTGATGATGATACGGGATTTCCATCGCAGTTCAGTGGTTATGTGGATGTGGTAGCCACGATAGCTGGGCATTCTCCAGTCAGAGGATACGGCGCAGTCGATCGTATGACAATAAGTTAATTCATCTGACGCTTTGGAACCGCCAAGGGGCGTTCCTCGGTTCAAGATATCGATCGGTGGAAGCGAAAGCCGATCGCAGGAAACCAAGATGCAGTTTAACCGGAGTGGTTGAATGGCTTTGGCGTCCTATGATACGAGTAAACGGAAAGCTTCCTGTTCACGCGAAAGACTATATGCTTCAAAGTAACAAATCATAGTGGAGTGATAATAAAATATTGACTTTTGTATCAGGCAGTAAGTCGTGATATTAGTATAAGGTAGCTATAAGTGATTCAAGATGAATGTTTGAGAAACGATATGCCCAATTTTTTAAATATTGTGATGTGTGGTTTAACTCCTCGATGGTATTGAGTGGCTAAGGAGTGTTTAGTTTACGATGCGAAGAGCTCGCTTAACTCGACGAGTAGAAGAGCTGAGGCGCTGAGAGTACCAGTCGTTTTGGATAACGCAAGATGTACCGGCGGCACACTTGGTAGAGCCAGTGTAACCGTTTCCACCGCATCGGCCGTACCGGGGGACCTCTTCGCCAGGGCTGGGTTGCTCGGTGGCAGGCTTCTCCTCAACAGGCTTCTCAGCGGGTTCCTCCTTGGTAGACTCTTCTTCGTCGCATTCCTCGACATCATCGGGAATGGGATCCCCAGCAGTAGGTCCTTCGGTAGCGGGCTCCTCAGTGGCAGGAGCCTCGGTCGCGGGGGCTTCGGTAGTAGCAGGTTCTTCAGCAACGGGCGTTTCAGTAGCAGGCTCATCAACAGCGGTAGTCTTGGCGGCGGGCTTCTCGGTGGTCTCATCTGCCTCCTCAGCGACAGTCTTCTCGGGTGTGGCCTCAGTCTCCTTAGAAGCGGAAGCGGAACCAAGACCAGCAGGACCAGCACCAGCTTTGACAAGAGCAGCAACTCCAGAAGCAGCGACAGGATCAACGAGGTACTCCTTGAGATCAGACCAGCCATCAAGAGCAGAAGCATCACCCTTCTCAGGCCAGTCACCGCTGTCAGTCAGGCTGTTGACCTCACAGGCTCGACCGAGGACAGACTCGCAAGCAGCGTTGGCCTTCTCGCTGGGTGCATCGAAGATGGTAGCAACACCAGCAGCGCTCTCAGTAATGGGGATATCGACAGACTCAAAGGCATTACCCTCTAGAATAGCAGAAACGCCCTCGTAAGCATCGAAAGCGTGGCCCTTCATGTTGCTAAAGAGGTTGTTGGTGGCCTGGACATTGCTGCTGACGCCATCAGCGCCAAGCTTGGGAGCACGTCCAGAGACATCATGGAGGTAGTTCTTATCGAAGGTAACCTTATCGCCGTCGGTGATGAACATCATGGTCCAGTAATGATTGTTGTTGCAGCTGGCAGAGGCAGTAGTGACACCGTCGAATTCGTTGTTGGACACGGTGAAGCGAGATCCGTCGTAGTGGGAGACGATAAACATGCGGCCGACGAGAGAGAACTTGCAGTGGTCGATCCAAACACCATCATTCTTTCCCTTAAGCTCAAGAGCATCGCCACCCCAGACGATCTCGGTGTTGATGTTGGTAATCTCGATACCTTGGATGATAACGTTGCTGGCGCCTCTGACAAGAGTAAGACCCTTACCCTTCAGAACACCCTTTCCGTTACTACTAATAATGCTCTTGTTGCTTCCAACAGCAAGAGGGGCCCCTCCGGCCTTGTCGAACTCAATGGAAGAAACAGCGTTGACATCGTCTCCACCGCAAGAGAGGTCACCGATGTAGAGCTGGCCACCATCGGCATGAGAACATTGCTTTCGGTCACAGCCAGGAGAAGTGTCCATCTCGCCAGTAAAGTCGTATTCCTTATCGATCAGGATAGTTCGAGGCTCATCATCGGACAGCCATTTGCCGAGTTCTTCGACCGAGGATGGAGCAGCGGCCTTAGTATCACCACCACCGTTGACACCAGAGGCGAAACCATATGCTTTTCCAACGGGGGCCTTGAACAGGGGGTCTTGGCCGCATTCTCGCCCTGACCGTTCACCAGGAGCGTTGCCTTCTTATCGATTGATGGCAACGTGACAGGATCTGGGCCAGGAGTTTCGTCTTGTCTTGTGAATGACGTACAGGGAGCCAATCACATTACACAATAGCCGATTCTCCTCGGAGATAACAAGTCAGCTCAAATATACAAGTTCTGATGCGAACAGAGGAAGATTCTTAAAGATACGAACTACCGAACGTACTCTCAGCTGTTTCCTTAGACCCTTAAAACTTAAAGGTGCGCGCTTTGGACGAGATTGAAAGCACTGACCCGTGAACGGAGAAACTTGAGCCCGGCTGTGCGACGCTAACCACTAGGCAGCCCTTTTGAGTGCTTGCTTACGCGCAATTTAATTCGACAAGATATTCTTCAAAAAAGCTTCAATGATCGTATAGAGAGTAAAATCTAGTGATCATGTCAGAATCATCTGCGCCCCAACAGGAACTTTACTTCCGTTCCTATAATGAATCATCCCCATCAACGATAGTGCTCATTCATGGCCTCTTTTCCTGCCACCTCGAATGGGAACACGTCATCCCCTACCTCAACGACTACCATCTGATAGTTCCTGATCTCCCACAGCATTCCAAGTCGAGAGACATAGGACCATTCTCACTGGAGTTGAGCGCAGATTCTGTGGCGGATCTCATCCGAAAGCATGCCCACAATGGACAAGCACACGTTGTCGGCCTTTCGCTGGGCGGATTCACAACGATGGAGATAATTCGCCGACATCCACAGCTTGTCAAATCAGCATTCATCACTGGAGCCACTCCATTCAGTCCGTGGCAAGTTTGGATTGCGGAAAGACCTAATCTTTTGCACTACGGGCTGAAGTTTGTTCTCAACAGCGGCATATATGGTTTCAGCGCGTGGAAAACAGGTCTCAAAGATCACACCCAACTAAGGAATGAAATCGCTGCCAACAATGACTGGACGTTGGTCAACAATGCTTACGGAGAGTTGATTAAGTGGCGACAGGAAGATGTAGATGCGGTTGCTAAGGAAGATAAGCGGATATTGGTTGTTGGTGGGGATCAAGGTGATAATCTCGAGGGCACAAAGGAGCTGGCTCAAACATTTCAACTGCATGGGCGTGAAGACGGGAAGAAGAGCACTTCTTGTGTCATCAAAGGAGCTATCCATGGATGGAACTTGCAGTTTCCGGAATTATTTGCTCAGGGGATTATAGCTTGGGTGGAGGATGCATCTCCGCCAGAGGGTTTTATAAGTCTTATGACCTCTTAGGCTATAGTATTTATGCACATCTGTTCTTTTCAACTATTAAAGAAATTCCGGTCAACACAGGAAACAGGTACACTGAATCAAGAGGTGACACCAGACAAGCTGGGCTTGAACATATCCTGATACCACCTTCTAGGCTCGGAGGATGCAATAGATCCACAATGTGACCGGGAAACAATCATGGGATAATATTAGCAGGGCGCTTCCGGAATGTTCTACTGCCGAGTGGCTTTATGCGGTACATTGTGAAACACCATAGTACGCAGAACCAGAGTTATTCGCTCACAGCGATAGCCGGACGGGAGATATCTCCACACAAAACCATATTCATTGGAATGTGTAGCTATATTATGGAAGTGGAAGAAACATCCTGTCTCGACTTTTACACGTGTCGAGAGACTAAAGTTTGAGCTAATAATAAAGGCAACGCAAAAGAAACATGTCCAGGGATTTTTATAATCTCGGCTGTCCTTACGTCTTGGAGATGAAAGATGAAACAATTTCATCCAGGGGTGGTGGCTGGCGGTGAGGAAATAAAGCCTCCCGTGCGCTTTGAACCTGGATGAGGAGGTCTTCCTGGTCGCCCCAGCCGTAATCTGCATGCCGAATGCTCTGCCGTTAAAGTCTAGATAGCCCAAGGGCAATGATGCGACTGGACATCCTATAGTAAACCCGTCAGGTTAACAAGTTCTCAAATAATCTGTCTATCGTATCTTTAACTGACCTGCTGTGCCGGAGATGATGAATAGCGGCCCATCGCCATGCCCAAGGATAACATCAACTCCATTTTCCTCCAGTAATTTGTCGATTCCCTTTGCACCGCAACGGTCGCGACTAAATTCAATCAGCTCACGGTAGTGGTTCCGGCTCTATAGTTGCGTGGGAGGTTTTGATGAGACCCACTTGATTGTTCGCGCCTGGAAACAACGTTTAGTTATCAGCAATGTCGAATAGAAGCGGGCGAATCAACTTGGAGAGAGTCCTTATTCCGCATGCTCCTTGTTGAACTCGATGAGATCTTCGAGTGTATGGATCTTGCGATCGTCGATGCTCGCCAGATAGCCTCCCAGGATTTGCTTAAAGGTAGTGTCTGCACGGCAGAGCTGACAATCTGTGAGCTAAGGATGTGACCACACCAAAGGGGCTCCAAACATCCTTTGAATCGTCCTCTGTGGACTCCTCAATTGATACAAGGGTCACAGGCTTCACCTTTAATCACCTTCCTTCGACAGCGGCATTCCAGTCTCGGAGCTAGCCAGCCGTAAGCGCCGTAATTGATCCATTTCCATAAGATAGGAAACATACCATCTAGTTGGTGGCCTCTTTGTTATATTTGACAATCTTGGTCGAGAAGAGCCATTTCTTAGCCTCGAAAACTCCGATGCGAAGATCCCCCAAGATCCTGCCACGGCACTCTTGTACCCACCCTTTGGCACAGTTGTCATGCTCGGATCCACGAGCACGTCGAGAAGATTGGCCAGGTCCAGGGTAGATTTGATCATTGGCCCGACAGAATCTGCCTCGTGTGTGATCGGAGTTATACCATCTTGAGGGATGATCTTGATGGTATGCTTAATGTATACAAAGCAGGTCTGTGGCTGGGTATGATGTGTGGGCCTATTGTTTCAGCACCGATCGTAAACGGTTACATCCCGGCGGCCACGGCAGAGCCAGAAGAGGAGCCACTAAGGTTCTGCAGACTCATCAGATTCGTTCCATGAGCATGAACAGAGAAGTAGTTATGCTCGTACGTGTGCGATTGTGTTTGTCTTCCCACGGCGTATCATCCTGAGTTGGCAAGTTCGGACATTGCTGTAATGAGCGGTGCATTTGTGAAATGGAGCGAGGAACAAACTGGTACCAAGCCTACTCCTACATAAAAGTTAGAAGCCACGGGCAAACAGTTGAAAGTCAGAAAGACTTACTGATAGATTTCTTTTGTCAAGGATGATAGATCCCGCAGCCTGGAGCTTTAAGGAGGTTAGCGCTTTTCCTTTGGTCATATTGGCAGGTCAGCGCACTCGTTCAATGATTCCCGCACTCTTTCTGGGTTTCTGAACCTTGAATCGTGAGGCTACCAAACGTAGTTGGCAATCTCAGCCCAGAAGCGATGGTAATGTTATCCTCTGTAATAAATGAGAACCATATGGAAGGCATGAGGCGAAATAGGTAGCACCTTGAAAAGAATTGGAATTCCGTGCAGGGGCCCTCGCACATGGCCTCGAATGCGCTCTTGATCCAACTCGGCGGCAGTCTTGCCCAATAACTCCCGGGGCGGCGGCGATGCCAGCCTCCAGGTACTCATTTTACTGGTCAATGTGATCCAGATAAAGCTCCACGAGCTGTCGGCTGGTGATGGAGTTTTTGGCAAGTTTGGTCTCGAGCTCGGAGGCAGTGGTAGCCAGAAGATTGATGCCAGCGATCATGGTGAGTTCTAGGCCCAAGATGGCCTGAAAACGGGGGAAAGGGGACGAGCCTTCGCTCGAAAGTCAGGCAGGCAACCGTGAAAAGGTCGAGGTAAACCAAGGTGACCACATACAGTAGGGGCGGCTACGCTATGAACTTCGTTGAGTGTTCTGGAGTGGGCAAGCAGGTAGTTGAGAGTTTGATGTAGGAGCCTAGTTACAAGGAGCGAGGGCAAGTGATGAAACAGCACTGCGAGTGCAATTCAGTCAAGATAATTTTAACCATTTTTACTACTTATCAATTGCTAAACTACCGGGAATGTATTCGTGGCGTCTCTACTGACTTCTCTTTCGGTTCAAGTCCACAGTTGAGCACCATCGCTCTAAGTGGTATGCCATGTCATCGTCACATCTATCAATCGCCATTTGCGGCGGAGAAGCTTGTGGCTTGGGGGTTCTGTGTCTCTTCAAGGAGATGAAAATATCTGCGTCCACCAGCTATTGTTATTATCAAGTCCTGAACACTAGCTACTTATAACACCCTGACAAGAACGCCTAGAAAGGACATGATGTATCGAAATCCAAGCTTATTTACCAGCTTCCAGAGGTGTTGAAAAAGCCAAACAAGGGCAGAACTGGATTTTGACTGTCTGCTTGATAGTCATCTGCCATGAACCAGTCCCCAGTTCCATGTGAGGTTTGTGCTATCTCCGGCAATATATCACCAGGGATTTGCATCTGGCCAAATTGACTCCCTTGATTCCCATCATCCAGAAGCTGAGACGATAGAGCCCCCCTGTTCAAAGACAATAGCCCAGCTTGCGACACAGCCATCTTGAGTTTAGGAACACAAGTAGGAGTATCAATTGGGGCATCAATCTGCTGGAGAGTTGTCTCACGCGCCTCCCAGGCCCTTAGTAGCATTCGAGCTAGTTGCAAGTGCAATCGTTGAGTAACATTCCACAACTCGTCGTGGTAATGGTAAAAACGATCAAACAGACGCCACGTACGCTCGGCAAATGAACCAACAGGTGAGCGGTTGACAAGTTGACCCGCAAGAAATAAAAGCGAATCAAGATGGAAGTGGGACTTGAACGCATAGAGAAAGTTACCGTGGCTTGAAATTTCGTAGAGTGAGACGGCGTTCTCGTTGTGTGAAAGCCAGATGCGAAAAAAGTTGTCATGAGAATTATGAACCTCAGTGCCCCATTCTGGTGTTTCTTGGTAATGTGTCGCCATTGTTCTAGCGTCTTTGAGCATGTGAGGACGGAGAGAAAGAGCCAAGGTGTGAAGTGGCCCCCCTGATGGATCGCAATAGTCCTTCTCAACTTGGCTCATCTTTGTATCGAATTCTTCGGCCAGAGACCTCAATTTGTTCAATGATTCCTGATAGGCGTAGTACTCAGCAGTGCCTAGCTCAACATCCTGCCCCCCCAGAAATAAGTACTCGATGTCGTGCAAGGGATGGTCTCTGATGAATTGAATGACCTCGGAGACAACCATAACAAACACCATTTCGGTAGGGCCTTCTCGGGGCTGGATCATGGTGGACTCGGGGGAGAAGTCTGCGTCATTGAGATTTGTAGGGATCTTGGTGTCAGATACTGAGGGTAATATTGTTGGCTTCATGCCAGAAGTTGTCGCGTACATCGAGTCGAGTATGAGTATCTGCCACCATACTCGGCGACGAATCTCAGTATCAAAGGGAGACAGACCGAGCGTTTCGCCATCACGGTGGACGCCCAGTTTGTGAGCAATGCGAATCACCGCGCCACTTAGGACCCAAACAGCATCATGGTTGCTACGTCCTCGTAAAGATATCTGAAGGTGAGGATTGTTAGCTTCATTCACATGCAAAAGAAGCATGGTTTTCTTACCATGTAAAGAACCAAAGCCTGAAGGACAACCATGTCATAATTTCTAAGAAAATTGACCTTGTTTAGTGCAGTTTTAAGACCCTTTGTAAATCTCTGAATAGCTTCATCTTTGCGCAAGCCCAGCATTGCCATAGCCTCTTCATCTGTCAGACTGATGACGGACATGAGGTAGATAGCGAACAAGAGTGCTCGTGATTTGTTGGATACAGCAGTGTGGTCGGTCATTGCACTGATAACCAGATGTTCGGTCGTGGGAGTATGAATCATCTTGGTCAAGGGATTGACCCTGTTGAGGAAGACCTGCCACAGGCGAAATATCTGAAATGGTAATGGTACATCATCGCTGAGATGTAGTGCTGATGTCTGAGCCAGAAGTAGATCTACGTCCTCATGTGGGACGGGCGAATCACAAGAATGGCAATTCTCATCATCCGAGGTGTCTGCATCAAGAATGTGGCGCATTTCAAGAAGCTAGAGTTTGACGGTCAGTCTTTAGCCTTGTGTTTTGAAGAGAAGAAGTAACTCACGTTATCGTGGATGGTACTCCAGACATAACTATCCAGAAACTTGTACCCACCATTTCGAACTACAAGTTTTCCAGGCCCGGAAAGCTTCTGGCTCGAAAACCGCGGTGACTGATCGGGTGACGATCTAGCAGATGATTCCGACGGATCTTGCGCCAGAGGGGTAATGTCCGAAGCTTGGCCAGGCGAGTCTTGGGTATACTGCTCCAGAAGAGCTTCAAGCTTCTTGATCCTCTCTTGTAAAAGAACATTTGGCGCTCTTCTCTTGCGCGCTGGCGCAGGCGTTGATGGAACGCAGATGACGTTGGCCTATGAATGTGAGCATCAGACTAGGAGACGATTATACGTGAGAATCATACCTTTATGCAGTGGTTGCAAGGAAATACGCGATTACATTTTATCTTGCGTTGCTGGCAGTGGTTGCACGCTAATACTCGCTGAGGCTTGGGCGCGGAGGCATCGGAATGGTCCGGCGAGTCTTGGAATTGCTGTACTCGGGTGGAACCAATATTCATTGTCGGTGATAATCGGCTTTGTGACGAAAAACTTGTCGAAAACGTACAGATGAATGTATTATCAAGTCAGTTATTACAATACGTGGTAAAGGATTGAAGTTTTGGAGTTTTCGTCCGCGTAATGACCTGATAACTCGGTGTCTCGGGCTCTTAGACGACCCCGGTACTGAACAATGCGAACCCATGTTTATGCCTTTATTAACTAGCCAATTAAACAACAGAACAGCAGTCTCCACAGTGGGCTTGGCCGTTAAATGATAATTTGGGAAGCCCATGTGAATCTCATAGTTTATCATCTCGAGATTAAAAGTATACAGCTAATTGTTAACATGACTAGACAGTTTTTGTATCGGGATTCCTATCTCTTTTCTATAACTATACAGGACGATAGCTATTGTTGTGAATTTTGAAGTCCTGATCGCTATTGGTATGAACCTCTACGCCGTTATGTTCTGCAAATGACAAGTAGTTAGCAATAGTATAAACAGAGATTTTAGCCCGGGTAGTTCAACATTATAACTCAACCAGCGTGTATACTTGATAAGGAAAAAGTCAAACTGAAGGTACCTCCTAGACCGGAGTGCTATGACTACCGCCTAATTCCCGACTCCGGGTCAACTTCCATGGTTTGGGAGCTCGATCGCTGCCTGTTTCCTCTGAATAGATCCCAAACCCTCGTACCCCATTTCTCAAAGGTACCCTGGTCCCGGCTAGCTCTGATCATGCTGCCCGGAGGATGTTTCGAACGTCCATTGGTTGTAGAGGCCTGGGTTTCTCCATTGATTTGCGCAGAGGGCAAGGTAGAGTCCCGAGAGACAGCGGGATTAGTCTTCTTGGAATTCTTCGTCCCAATGTTCTTCAATAGTTTCCAAAGCTTGAAAGTCCACTCGGAAATTTCCTCCAGGTAATTAGCCTAAGACGCGAGTGGAACAAAGAAAGTAAATGACACGGCAACTATAGCCGCACTGATCAGTACTGATCGATATGCTTGTTGTTGGAATTCCACTTACAGATGACGGCAAAAGCCCAGGCAGGAGCCTGTTGAAAGGATTCCACGTCCAAGGCGAACAGCGACGATAAGAACGACAAAGGCAGCTAATTCAAAGCTTAGTTCTATCTACAAGAGGTTGTTTGGGGTCCTACGAATAGAATAGTGACGACAGTAAAGACCATGAGACTGCGTCCCTGTCTTACAGATTCCTGTCCCTGCTGAAGAGAACGAGCAGTATCGACCTGCCATCCACCCGTTAGTCACCACGCCAAAAGAAACTGCCAAATGAATAACGTACTGCGGATTCAATCCTTTTTGCAACATTATCCATCTCTTCAATATCGATCAGAACATATGCGGCCGTGAGATCATCTTGTCTCGTGTTTTCGAGCCTAGCAGCGTGTCTTTCGAGCCCTTCCTGGACGATCTTCTGATAGTTGGCAACTGACTTGAGGATGTTTAGTTCGTCTCGAATATCCTTGACGTCGTATGACAGGTTCTCGGCATTCCTGCTAGCCTTTCGCATCGCATCTCCTGTCAGGGCATGGTTCTTGTTTCTGCTCCCTGGTGAGTCCGGCTATGATGTGAACTGTTTGATCAATTATGTTTGTTCTCTCCCCTAAACGCTAGTTAGGGTTTGATCTTTTGGTCTGAGAGAGCTACGTACAAGCGTGTTGATCGAGTTGGAGAATATTTGGCGAATCGAGAACTCTTCCTTCTTGTAATCATCATTTTCGTTAGCAGGCGTGTCTTTTGGCCCTTTGGGCCTCCTCTCGTACAGGCCGGTGCAGTAGTCCATGATCAGTCTGCTCATCTCAGTGACTGTTTCAGGCTGCGATCTACTTCCTCCAGCTTCGATCAGTTTGCCAAGATGCGGAAGAACTCCCTCTAACAGCGTTTCCTTGCTCCCATCGATGGTGTTATTGGCGGCCGTGATTAGCCATTCTGTGCAGGTATCAGTTTCGGCACGTCAGCTGTAGACAAAGGCTTGACATAGAACATACTGTCCGCTACTGTCCATATCCAGAGCTGGTTGACGCGGAGTAAGCGCCAATGCTTAGTTTCAGCACCGATTGCCCTGTAATCTAAACTTTTGGTCGCAACCTGAGATTCATTTCGATGTTGTCTGTCTTTTTGGGACATGTAGTCAGCCGCAAACTGATAATACCACTCGTCGAGGGTTGGAGAGTCGTGAACAGCAGAATATGGGTAGGCAAGAGCCGGTGGGATATTCAACAACAGTAATTTCGCAACATCGTGTCTCTCGAGCTTTTCAGCAGCCCATGTCAAAGCCTCGTCCCTCTGTTCGACTCTTTCCATGATGTGCCCCAGGATGCGTTCCACGGTATCGCCTTTCTCATTAGCTTTGAAGGCGTAATAGAGCGGAATCTGGTCGCTTCCATCTTGTGAGTTGACGTTTGCTTTATGACGCAGCAGCAGCTCAACGACTTGGCTTTTGCTCTGCATGCTTGCCAAGTGCAAGGCTTGTTGACCTGAACTATTTCCGAGATCAATGCCTGCTCCTTTGTCGATCAAGAAAGCTGCGACTGCATGGTGACCTTCGTAGCTCGCTGTATGCAACGCAGTCTACCCATTCTTATCACCTAGGTTGATCTCGACCCGTTCTCTACTTCGGAAAAGGGCTTGAGCCGATTTAAGTGATTCCCACGGCTAGCTTCAATGAGTGGCGTTGAGCCCGTTTTAGATTGAGCCTTGCAATTCGCCCTGGCGGTAAGCAGAAGCTCAACGCCTTCTGTGAAGCCGTTCTCACATGCTGAGAGCAGGGGCGTAAATCCCTGGTAGTCAGGTGTCTCCAAGTTCCGGGCCTTGCCATCAGATTCAAACTCCAGCAGCCTTTTCATGATTGATAGTTTCTGTCCCTGCGTCGCAGTATAAAGTGGCGTCCAATTTGTGCAGTCCCGAGTGTCGATATCTGCTCCGTGCAGAAGCAAAGCATCAACGATGCTGTCGTTGCCTCGATAAACGGCCAGATTCAGGGCAGTAAACCCATCACCCTCTTCGACAGCACTTAAGTCTAGTTTTGGCTCAAGCAATAGTCTTTCGACAATCTCCCCATATTCACCGTAAACTGCCACAATCAGAGAAGACCATCCATCATCCGAGCAGGCATTGAGGTCCGCAGACTTAGGCTCCCATGTAAGCAGCAAATCCACGACCTCAAGGACTCCACTCCAACAGGCTTCATGAAGCGGACGACTGCCATGCCACATTTTAGCTTCCATATCCGCCCCTTTCTCCAAAAGCTGTTTGACAATGTCCAGATGACCTCCATGGCAAGCGAGGTGAAAGGGTTGACGTTGCATATTGTCACTGACGAATTGAGGACTGAGTGTTTCGTTCCAGAAGTTTGCTGACAGCGGTAAAAAGGCCGCCACGAGCTGCAATGTGCAAAGGTGTCTTTCCGTTCCCATCTGGGCAATTGATTTCTTCGTCGGTCAACCCAGTGAGCATCTCTGAGAATTCGGCATTCTTGGATGCATCGGAGGGATTCTTTTCCATTCCCAAAAGCAATTGATGCAGAATTGTCTGGCCCTCTGCAGAAGAGCTGTTGATGCTGTCACTGACATCGTCAGCAGGCTCAGGTGTGCTCGCCCCGCTAACCCTGTCAATTCCTTCTTCTCCAGTGTTGGAGAACATCTCAGTTGATGTCTCAGCATTGTGAGCGAGATTCGCGTTCGACGCCATGGTGATGAAATTGCAAAGTATCCGGAAACTGAAGATCGTCGAAATATCACAGCTTAGGACTGCGAGTTTGGAATGTATTGCCAAATGGATAAGAAAGAACTGCGAGGGACGCGGTTTAATAGTGAAGAACTTGGTCGCAAGTAGGACTTCTTGGCGAGAGTTTGGGTCTGATAGCAAACCCGTTAACGGGATAGCATTATGATGGAAGATCTTGACAGCTCATGTTCTATCAACAATACTACTGTTGGTAATTGGTTGTTGTTTGCGAACCCTGGCTCTCCCACAGCGTCTGAACTGCAAGAATATGGACACCATAAGAGCCGATCCATGTGTTGGTTGGCACATGATGGTGCAGTTGAGCTGACACAGTTGTCAAAGTTGTCACAGCCTGATTTCAACTTCCAAACGGGGAAATATCATCATCACAAAAATTGGCTTGCAGTGAGAGCCTGGCAGCTGATAAGACCAAATACCTCCGCTGATTGATTGGATTCAACAGTTGTGCCAAAGCAGTTGCAGGCGTCTTCAGGGTAGCTTGTGAAGCGTACAAACCCAATAAAACCAATACGGAGACAAGGGAACATACCGACCGCTGTAAACCTTGCTAGACAACACTTGACAGCTTACATAAACTTAGATACGGTAATCAGAAACCATTGTGTATATTTTATAAAAGCTTGCTTTGCACCTTCGAGGAAATGAAAGGATAGCGTTGACAACAAAAATGTGACTAGAGTGCTAGTAGAGAGAACAGAGCGAATATAAAGAGCATCGGCTATTCTATTACTATCCGTTTCTCAGAGATTGGACCTAAGATAC
The DNA here is from genome assembly GCA_013266185.1 of Fusarium sarcochroum. Classification (NCBI taxonomy): domain Eukaryota; kingdom Fungi; phylum Ascomycota; class Sordariomycetes; order Hypocreales; family Nectriaceae; genus Fusarium; species Fusarium sarcochroum. The sequence goes on from JABEXW010000654.1 coordinate 21,909, forward strand.
AGTTTTCTTATTCTCCTCGAGCCGACCCAGACTCAGCTTGTGTACTCCAGGTACGAGTATTCTCAGTTGTCGAGGTGTTGTAGGTTTGGCTTTGATGGCCTTCAACCCTAAAGCTGTGCCACGGCTCGTCGCTGTCAGTCTGATGTACCCAGCGTAGCATCGGCGAAGAGTAAGCTAAGTGGTGTTAGACCGTGGACTTATCATAGACATCAGGATGAACCCGCTCACCCGATTCCTGGTTTCCGGACGACGCGACGCTCTGTGACGTGGAAGAATGAGAATTCTCCTTTGCTGTAGTGTTGTTGCTTGACGTGGAGGCCATGGTAGTGACTTTGGTCATAAAACAGATTCAGATGTTTGTGGTTCTTAACGAGGAAACAAACACAAGATGCAATTGAGTTGGGTTTGGAAGATTTAGATACACTCTTTCTCTTGTACTGAACGCCAATTTATATTGTTCTTCCTACGAGTATCTTATATCTCTCGAATTTTCAAGCAACGACTTCACAGAGTGGATGCGATGTGTTCATCTCGCCCGACCATGTCAGTAGACGGAGGCTTTGATAATCTCAGACCAAGGGCCGTTTTTTGCATTGGCCAGTTTCTCCTAACGTACTTTCAAAGACCATGATATCGGAGCTCTGCGTATTTACAAGCATCCTTGATTCACCAGGGCCACTTTTGCAATTGGACCAAGTTTCCTTGCTATCACCGGGGCCATTTTTCGTATTGGAGGCTGTATGAAGGTATACATCATGCTCCTTAGCCTTCCAAAGGGCCTATTTTCTTATTGGTGGTGAGTCTTGACGACGTGCCACCATGAATCCTAATATTGACGAATCAAATAAATGGCCCCCTTTCAGCTTACTTGAGTTGACACGTAGCTGATTCAGCCACACCTAGGCTGTATCAAGTACTCATGCCAAACCAATTAAAATAATGGCCCTGGTCTGAGCCACGTATGACGTTTGGGGGGGCGTTCTCTGCTGACCGTCTCTTAACTGGCACTCGAGCCCACTTTCCCAGACTCTGAGACTTGCTTTCAACCCAGATCTTCGCAACTCTCGAAGCCAGCTGGCTCGACTCCGGCCAAGTCGGTGCTGCTTCACATCGAAGCCTTACTGCAGCACTTTCTCTACCATTCTTTCATCATCCGAATTCTCACTATTACCCAGAGTGCTTGGGACCTCAAATAAGGTCTGGGGGCCTGGCTTTGGCCTTGGCCTTGGCAAACAACACATTTGCCAGAAATCTTACTATTGGCTATGCTCAAGTCCTCCTCAAGGTCTCAAGACTGGGGAGTGACTGCCATAAAAAACACCTATCCATTCGCCTCTGAACCATAGCAGCCCCAGGCCTGCATGATCTCACAAGGGTCAGAACTCTTAATTTTAAGGCCCATTTCACTCGAAGGTTAGCGTCGAGCATCATCTCGACGCATCCAACATTCGAGAACACCACAATGATCATCATTTAGAACTCCTGGCGAGCCGCACAACTAGCCTGCAGCAAGTTGGACAGACTCTGACAGACATAGTCTCGTCGTTGAGTTTGGTTCATAATGATGACATCACATACTTTAGCGACTTTAGCAACGACCGTGCTGCTTGTGTCGACCCGAATTCGGAATGTCAAATCCGTGCATTCCGCGGGGAAACATCGTGCCATGAGTTTCCGCTAGTCGTCGATCCCCGTCTTCTTGAACTCAACACTTCACATACCCCTGAAGAGTTCATATTACCTACACACAATTCAGGATATTCTTCTGTTCATTATCTTGTTCCCTGGCAACAGCCACCACCATCCCCGTCTGCATGCGCCGCCTCTCCAGGTATCACCGCTTCCACGTCGAGCTCGCCAGCATCCAGCGGGTGCACCAAGAGGACTTCACAATCATCCACGTCAAGCCCTGCATCCGAAGCGTTCCAGCTCAGTTGCGATTTTGTCTTCTGTGGGGAGCAGTTTGAGGGCGTAGATTCTCTCTGGTACGTTTTGACAGTGTTGCATCCCATTGATCCACCCTAATGCAAAATAGGACCCACCTGATCACATATCATGCTCAATCAGGACCCTTTCATTGCGGAAGAGCAACCTGTAAGACTTCAAAGGACCCGAGGTCCCTGAGGCGGCACTTAAACACCATCCATACTGGCCCTTCGTATTTCTGCCGCTGTGGACATTCGTCTGCACGAAAAGATAAACACCGCGAGCATTTTCGGAGAAACAAGTGCAGTGGTCACGACCCTTATCGGTGTAGCTGTGGCCGCGAAGTTCATCAAATCGAGGCGCACAGCTATCACATCAACGAGTGCGGTAGAGGGGATAAGGGAAGACCAATGAAAAACAAATAACGAACAGGGTGTCAACCTGACCGGAGAGGAGAGCCCCTAGTTGAGGCCTGTACCTTGACACGAAATCTGGGCATACCCTCAGCGAATCTTTGCGAACTTTGTTTAATGATTTTGGATGATTATTGGAATGGGACTACACCAGAGGCAGGTACAAACAGTATGGTGCCATCTCATGAGGGGCATATCAGCAAGGCCTCGCCACCTCGCCCTGCCAATACCTGGGGAGTGCCCGCACAGGAAGTATTGCCGTGGAGGATTAGCTTGTTGTAAAGGCTTCAACGGCAATGAAAAGCCCATGATTATTCCATTCTAAAAGCACGCGACTCTCTTTTTCATACGTCTTACTTTTCTCAAAATACATGATATTCACTATCAAGACAAACAAATATCGCGGGCTGATCGTGAACTTATGATGTCCTCCTCTCGTATTCCCTAGATGTATCTTATGCCGGAATACTCGCCTTTCCAGTTATCTTCGTACTCCAGACCTCCGGCCCTGAGAATAATGCAAAGTCGCGAAGGAAAGATTTCTCCTTCAAAATAATCGGATCAAGCGACGGAGAGTCATTCCGCCAAGTGAACTTCCCTCCCTTGGTCCATTCAGTTAAGTCGGTCAACTGTTCCAGGATCTAGTGTGGCGAGGTCCTTATACTCTCGCAAAGTTTGACGGCCGGTAGCATAGGTATCATCAATGAGACGTGGTAGGACTGAGTTGTTATGATGAAGTACATCGAGCTAAATCTTAGGGGCGCCTTAGAGCTTGAAACCGAGCTGCTTGAGTGTAAGGCTAGTTCCTATAGCTTATTAGAGACTATAAAACTAAAAGCACTGTTTTCTTAGTTGTATATTAAGTAACATTGGGTAAACAATCGACAATTCAAACTAGATTACTGGATAACCGTAGACCAATCTTCGCTTCTGATATACTCCTCCATCGAGGTAAGCGGAATTTCAATCCCAAGCTCGCCTGGACGCAACACTGCTGGATCCCCACCAGACAGACCAAACTCATGGAAGTAATCGAAACCATCCCCAATCTCGTTGGTAAAATCCTCGGGCACACCTTCAAACAACTCGTCTCGCGAAATCTCCTTGTACGCCGCCTTCACGCCATTGGCACGGCCCCATATCTCTACCCACTTAGGAAGTGTCATTTCCTCCGAGACGCCCATAATATGTGTGTTCGGTGGTAGTTCAACCAAGGCCTTGACAAAAGCACCCGTGTCCCGCTCTGCGACGATAAATGGCATCTTAAAATCCGACGGCGTGGTTCTGGACATCAAGTAACTACCATCCGGCTGAAGCTTGGGGGCGAGCCTGTCAAAGAGCTTCCAAGCTGTGACGTAATGTCCAATAGTGACAGTGCTCATTCTATCTCCTACCTCTGGAAAACGCTCCTCAGTGGCCTTGATCATTGCGGCTTTGCTATCGAAATGATAGACGTTTGTGTACTTGCCACCGCTCCATTTAGTGGCATGGCTGAGTGTCGACATGACGAAGCGCTCCAAAGTCTTGATGACCGAGGGGGCAGATGCTGCTTCTGCGATGTTGATACCCTGAGCAACTTCGCGATCATAGGAGTACTCGAGTGCGGTACGATCCTTGGTTATGTCGGGTTTAGCCATCGCCTGTTGTAAGTGTGTGAAGAAATCGGTGTTGGAAAAGATAACGTGAGCACCCTCGAATGCCTGAACCAAGGATTCTTTGTCATCTAGATCGCCTTGGACCATTTCAACACCCTCGGACTCGAGACGCTTCGCAGCTTCCCCTTCAAGGTTCCGAGTGATGCCGCGGACATTCCATCCGGGGATCTGGAGGAATGTTCGAACCACGGATCCTCCCTATGCTTGTTAGAAGGTTCCCATCTGCTTTGACCGACTTCATACCTGAGCCCCAGTAGCTCCTACAACGACGATGGTCTTGGACATGGTTTGTTGGATTGCTTTTGATGCCGGTGATATTATGCGTGAAGGCACGAGTTATAATTCGAGTATGCTCATTGAGGTAATTGAGTTTTGCTTTATATACGTTCTAAGAAAATCTTGTGACTAATCCAATTTAGGAATGAATGAGACGATATACGAATCATTTTGTATATTCGTCCGCCGTCAAAGTCCGTGGTAGCTATTTACAACTCACAATTCTATCTTGTTCCGCCGTAAATGTCCGTGGCTGTGCCACCAACTTGAATCTTCACAACCTAATTGGCCAACAGTCATCAATAATAATCAACGGTACTGCAGAATTTCCGAGCTCGGCATGATAATTGGTCCGTAGTCCATGTCGCTTTTAGTCAGCATAATGATTCATTGCAGCACGCTTATATTCTAGTATTTCGTAAAATGTTATGTTGTCTACTGCCCTGGCCATCTTAACTGACGTTCCATGGCAATCATAGCTATGTATATATAGTTCATTATGAGTATTTATGTACCCAAACTTATAGCGCTTCCCATACATGTTTGTGGAATTAACAGGGGCTCTCAACAGATCGTACATACGTTGAAGCGGTACCCCTTGCTAGACAACAAGATTCTAAAGGTGTCGTGCTTCTTGATAGGCTTGGAACTGCCTTGCTCGCCTTCCTCAACACATGAGCTTCTCGATCTTCTTATTGCATTGATTAATATAGAGTCCAGATCTGAATTAGTTTCACTTGCACTAAGCAGGGGACGAATTTCCTTCCTGCTCTGTGGCTATTCTTAGACCAAATGAGGTTTTGTGAGCAGATCTCAGCCTCATGTAGGCCAAGAGCCAGCAGTTCTAAGCCGCCGTTGTGCTAGCTGGTTGAAATTTGAGGCTGAGTGTTTGGATCGGGCACAGTTGACGTGCCACCAGCGCTAGGAAACGTATGTTGCATCCTCTTAAATGAGACTGGACATGGCCTCAAAGCACATAATCAATTGATATCTTTTCGTAATGGTCACCTAGACCCTCCGTCATGCCTTCTAACAGAGGAGTCAGTTTCTGTAGTAATTGTGGTTCCTACTAAAAATGTTATCGGCAAGCTAGGCGATGTTAAGGACGCCTCGGGTCAATTTCATCTTGGCGATCAATTTATTGGGTTTAATGCGGACAGTAGGAGCACAATCGTCTCTAGAACTAGAGAGGAGGATGGGCACGGATCGCCGTGAAAATGCGGGAGAAGATGCCTCACGAGCCACCAACACGTCAGTTGTCTCGGCCGCGTACGTACAAGCGGACGTCTGCATACGATGCAGGCTCAGGGCTAAGGGGCTGTATGTTTCGCAACCTCAGCCACGGGCAGTTTAGCAGGATGACAAGGTGATACAGTACTACCGGTAGTAGCCTGGGCACATCGACCTCTCTATCTCTCATCCCAAGATGTGAGGCTTGGCTCAAGTAACAAAAGTATATAGCTTGGCCTCTCCGCTCACGTAACAAAATAACAGGACTAAGAACCAAAAAGCATATCACAAAGCACAATCCCATACTTTCAGCAAGCTCACAATCAATTGCACCTGAAACGCCATCCATAATGTCTCAGAACCAGCTACGGGGTCTTTCTCGAGATAGAATGCAGTTGCTATCTCGACAACTGAGCCGTAACATTACCCGCGACGGTCTCAGCACCGTTATATCAGGAATTCTTGCATGTACCATGCCCTGGTTATTACTGCCGGGCATTCTCAACGTCGCAAGTTTCGTCAAAAACATCTCCGTGCTCCATCACCTTAAGAAAACCATGCGCGACGTCGGCATGCGGGTCAAGAAGCGAGTCATCGCGAAAGGCATGATCGAAGGAGCCTTGATCAAGTTCGCGAGCACGGTCATCACTCTCGGCCACGAGGACCTGGTCACTGTAACAGGAGCCGTCTCCTCCTGGCTGAACCATGTCGGCGCATACATCGCAGACCACTTGAGCTGTTCTTTTCTCCCCAGCTTGCATTTCAACCCACAGCCTGTCATCGACTGGGATTCCACGCATCGAATGAGCCACCATGCACTGCAGCATACCACGAAAATTGCCGGCTGGCCGACAGATTTGGCTCAAGGGCTGACTAATACTGATCACCAAAAGAGCTTGGGTTGGAGAGAAAACAGCGGAGACTTGGCGAAACAAGTTCTCGTTGTTGGTTCAGTCGAGGCAGCATGGGGTAAGGTGACTGACATTGTCCTTGAAGACCCATATCATAAAGCAATGGATTCGTCCTGGTCTCGCCGCCAACGGAGTAAGATTCGATCATGGTTTCGCAGATAAAACACTAGATAGTACAATTATGTGACAAAAGTCTGCCCCCACCATACAGTTTTACACTAAATAAAGGGGTTTTTAAAGAGCTATTTAAAAT
>JABEXW010000656.1:0-41710 GCA_013266185.1 Fusarium sarcochroum
ATGTCTATAAGTCTATGTCTATCCTCACGTCCATTCCCAAGCGTCTATGTCTGTCCAATTTTCGCCAATCTATTAAACCAAGCATCAAGTCGCGCACTGCGTGTGTGCCCTTCGATCCTCGGCTCAAGACTAATCTCAATCACAACATTCCTATCACATTCAGCATAGCAAAGTTTTAGTGCGTCGACGTGCTGCTCAAACCTGGTCAACACGGCTTGGAACTCTTTTTCATCATCTTTAAAAACAATTTCCACGATGAATATGCCTGGCGCCTCCAGAAAGACAAAGATTTGATCAAAGTTGTCTTGCCAACACAGTTCCTCAAAAAAAGACTTCAAGGAACATGAGAAGAAGTTTATGATTGGTCTTAACCGCATATTGAATCCTGGAAGGGCATCATAGCTGAGGACAAGATCAACATTGCCCTTGGTCACTTGTGGAGCAGTTGATGAGCGCGACAACGGAGGCCTGGATGGCTCTTCGACCGATTCTTCACTGGGGCCTCTCGTTCTTCCAGGTGCAGTTTCATGTTCCCTGTTTCCGTGGTTATCGTCCATCGACTCTTGCGAGCTATTGTTCGCATTCGTGTTCATGGATGACGGTGGAGGTGCGTTAGCATCACGATTTGGGCGTGCCTCGTCCGATTCAAACGTCGTCTGAGTTCCTGTAGAAACCGTAGGCCCAGAGGGATTAACAGTGAGTGCATTGTGGTTCAACTCAGCCTCATCACGAGCCACTTGTTCCAGGTTATCAAGTTGTGGCATAGGACCGATGGTAATCCGTCTAAGATGGCCATCTACATCTTGTAATCGGCGAACATGTCGTCGCGTCGTATTGGAGCGAAAGACCTGTTGTTGCTGGCTCTGATCTAATGTTAGCGAAGCTGTGTTTGTAGTTGAGCTATTGAACTCACATCTCCCGCCAGTGGATCTGGGCTAAATTCTTGTCCAAAGACTGCTTGATATGCCTCGTCTCTTATCCTAGGCTGTATATAGTTTTGGCTTGTGAGACTACTTTGTGAAGATGGAATGGAGGATGCCAGTTCAACGGGTGTTCTGGTCGGTTAAGCTCTTGTTCTAGGCACATAGACTGGAGGGTACGTACGACGTGTAGCTCCTCTGCATTTCTTCCCCTCGAGATGATATCTTCAGTCTATCATTATCGACAGATCTATTCGAATCTTGCCAGGGTCGATTGACTTGGGCAGTCGAAGTGCGAACGCGTGCCATTCGGTTTCTTGGACTTCGAGTCGATCGTATCCTCTTTCCAACTTTCCAGTGATTTCGTCTAAAAAAGAAGCTTATAATATATAGGTAAATCCTTTTTTATCATGTTAGTAGGAACTATTGAGACGGGTGGAGCTGTTACTCGTAGTGATCCCGTTGATATTGGAATGAGCCGTCATCATTGGCCGGAGACTGACTGGGCCAGTAAATAGGGCCATGATCGTGCCAGCAAAGGTAGCCATGTGCCATGTCTATCAGACCTCTCTGATGAATTTCGTTTTTCCATTCGAGGAGCTGATTGCCAGATAATCCGAGAGTTGTCTGAAAGGTGAGGGGGAACGCTCTGATGGTTTTAGAGAAGCTGGCCGTGCGCTTGGGTTTAACGGGCTTCAGTTTTGTTTTCTCAATTTCCTTTAGGCTCTTGAGGTCATTTGGGTTGTTATCAATGAAAATGGAAAAATACTGATCAAGTAAGCAGTTGCAGTCAGTCAACGCCATAACTTATAGCACGAGTTTAGAACGCGGACAGTCGCAGTTTTGGAAGCTGACTACGGGCCGCTACTGGTTGTGGCTATATGTACTGTATCACGTAGAATATTTCAGGCTACTACAGTTCTACTATATTCCTTTGACTTCCATACTGTCTTCTATGCACAGCAATAGGGGCCTTGTTGGTTGTCGATTTGTTAGATGCCCCGATTCTGCCTTGTACCCCTAGTCAGTGCAGCAACTCCCCTGCAGAATGCTCTGAACTTCGATGGTTATAACCAATTTTGTTAGAAGCCCATTGGTCAAAGATCTACGTAACGCGCAAATGCGCACTTCGTTCGGGGTCGCCGCATAAGTTTGAATGGGCCAAGGAAATGAAGGCTACAGGATGCGCGGCGCAGGCGAATCAAAATTGAAAGTTGGACTTGTTCTTGAGTTACTTGAAACAACTTCAAAGTAGGGCTCGCAATATGATTAGATATACTTGTGATTGGACCTTTGGCACGATGCCATCACTACCTATACAGAGCAGATAACTAGGAGCTGGATACCGGGAGCGAACACATTCTTTCTGAAATGTATGCACTCAAACGAAGCTTCAAACTAAAGTTCCTGAAAGATGTATAAAAAAAATGCAAAGAAACACTTCCTCAACCGCTCATATGTTCTGAGGCTGTACCCAATCATGTGGTGCGTCCAGTGCTTCGCCCCACGAGGCATTCTTACATGATAAGGCATTCTCTTTGTTGGCTGAATATCTACATTTCATACAACCTGCGAGTCGAGACACGCTGCTGAATTATTTGCGAATAAATTGGTACACTCGTTGAATTATTGGCCGCCATGGTGGAATCAATAGAAACCCACGCCAAAGCACAAGATTCCCCAGGACACGACATCTTTTGCACTCCCGAGAACAGCGACTTTTTCTCAATAGATCTTGATACAGGCAGGATGGAGCGAGAGCGCATCTTGATCTTTTAGGCATGAGGGAAGAGGACGAGGTTACGCAGAGGAAATGAGTGAAGTTCAAGTTGGATACCATTCTATTAAGGCTTCATCAAATGTTGACATGGTGGTCTACTGAGGATATGCTGCACCGTCGGCCCTGGGATCGCTACCCGCGGACCAGACTGGTGTTCCATCCGGGTCAACAGTGTACCTGATAATCTGGCCACGGCCAAACATGGCCCTCTTCCAATCCTTGAGAACGACGACGTTGTGTCCCAGCTTCTCGAGCTCCTTTACAGTCTGATCAGAGATGCCTTCTTCAACGTGAACGGTCCAGTCCAGAACATTACCCTCGTCCGGCATACCAGCACCAATGCAGATTCGAGGAGCATCAAGGGCCTGTTGAGGGTTGAGACCGAAGAGGACTTGGTTCAAAAGGACTTGCACAGTTCCTTGAGGTTGATTATATCCACCCATGACGCCAAAGGTGGAGTGAAGAGAGCCATCGCTCAGGTTAGTCGCCATACCCGGAATGATGGTGTGATACGGTCTCTTGCGAGCCTCAAGCTTATTAGGATGTTTAGAATCCAGCGAAAAGTTGGCACCACGGTTCTGAAGAGTGAAACCACAGCCCTTGGGAATAATAGCCGTACCGAAGCCAGCGTAATTTGAGTTGATGAACGACGCGGCATTGCCAGCTGAGTCAGTGACAGAGAAGTACACAGTATCGCTGCTTTGCAGAGCCGGGGAGACAAAGTCCGGGTTTCCAGGCTGCACACCGTCGTGGGCTTTGGATGGATCAAAGATCTTGGCGCGCTCGGCGAGATATTCGGGAGAGATCAGGCCGGAGGTTGGGACCTTGGTTGTGTCGGGATCGGTGACGTACCAGCTTGCGTCTGTGAAACCGAGTCGGAGAGCCTCGATGATAGCATGTAGATACGCTGTTGAGTTGTGATCTTCGGGCTTGAAAGTGGGAATCTTGCCCTGCTTCTCGAGCTGTTCAACGATACCGAGGGCCATCAATGCGACGATACCTTGTCCGTTCGGTGGGTGCTCCCAAAGCTCAACACCTCCATTGGAGTCCTTGCTTGCAAGGCCCTGTCCGCGGAATTTGACTGAGATAGGAGCTGTGTCTTGGGTGCCTGTTTCGAGATGGTGCTTTAAGTCGTCCAATTCCAGGTGGCCTCCAAGGTCTTGTACCACCTTGACAAGCTCTTCAGCAATGCGACCGGTGTAAAAGCCCTTCTTACCCTCCGTCGCCAATGTCCTGAATGTCTTTGCCAAAGTTGGATTCTTGAAGACCTCACCAGGACGAGGAGCTCGCACTCCGTCTTGAGCAGAAGGGTCTTTCTTGAGCATCTCTGCAAAGTTGGGAGAGGCATGACGCAGAAGTTTTTCTTGAGCTTGCCACTATCTTTCGTTAGTCTATATACCAACTACGTGCGAGATACTTACCGAGTGCGAGGCAATTTCTGTCACGGGGTGTCCATTTTCAGCCAACTTGATCGCAGGCTCAAGAATTTGGCTCAAAGTGAGCTTTCCACTGCCAAATCTCTCAACCGTGTCGACCCAACCAGCAGCAGCTCCAGGAACCGTTGCAGCGTGAACACCGTGCGTTGGGATTTGTCCGATTTGGCCATCAGGAATTTCTAAGTCTTTACGGATAGTTTCGAGAGTCTGTTTAGCTCCTGAACGGCCGGAGCCGTTGAGGCTTTTGACTTGCTGGGTGGCGGCATCGAAGTAGAGGAGGAACATATCGCCACCGATACCGGTAGAGACAGGCTCAGTGACGTTGAGGCCGGCGGCTATTATCGATCAGTAAACATATCACAGTTTATCAGGAGGATTTTCTGTTAGTCATACCAATTGCAACTGCCGCGTCCTATGTGATGTAAGTATTTATCTCAATGAGACGAGGCAAGGGGTCAACTTACAGCGGCATTGCCTCCAGCTCGGAGAACCTCAAGACCACATTTTGCTGCATGAGGCTGAGGCGCTGCTACGATTCCTTCCGTGCTGTGGACAACACTTCTTCGTGACGGAAACCCAGTGAAGCCAGCCGATGGCGGCTCGTAGATTGAGGATGTGGGGAGAGGCATGGTTGGACGTTCAACAGAACAGCAATACTAGCAACAACGATGAGTTAATGGCTCAGAAACAGAGGGGACCAGTATAGTTATATAATTTACCTAATATCTTCCCAAGACAGACAAACAAGTTGGACCTCGGGTCAAGACCGACCGTTGCTCTGTTTCAGCTGGAGCCGTGACGTGGGGGAGGGACTTGAAAATGGCGGGGTAACGTTGCCAAAGAGGGACAATGTCGTGATAATTGCTTCTCCAGTATCGCCGATCCTCGGCCAATACGCTCCGGTCTTTGGAGGGCGCTCTATTGTGTTGTTGAATCCACTGAGGCAATAAGAGATGGGTCTCTTGAGATAGTCTAATTAAGGTCTGTCATATCCTAGGTAGCGAACCTAGACTACACCAATCCCAAGCTTGAGAAGCCAACGGCAAACGAAGACTTGACACAACTAAAAGACTCCAAACCGATATCGCATAATAAGAAATTACTGTTAGTTAATTCGACGATGAAAAAGGAAATAAAAGAGAGAAAATGCTAGCTTCCATTGAATCGACTTGGCAGTTAATTCCCGTTACACAATCACTTCTGTCTCCAACGTCCGGCAGTTAGTTAAAGCCATGAATCACCCATCACTTGACAATCTTCATCCCCAGCCTCTGAAGGTACGAGTAGATCGAACCCTTTGGCACTGGCTCAATCTTACTCATCCATCGCGCCGCGAAACTCCCTGTGTAATACGTTAGTCATTGCACCGATAGGACATACCAGGTAACGTACCAAGTCTTGGTCCAACTTCATCGAACCCTAGCGCCCTCAATACCCAAATGAGATCAAACTCCACCAAAACACCAATCGCAATGATTGTTCCCGCTGCGATAAGACCAGCGTAAACTGGATGTTCTTTGGCAAACTCTAGCGCAGTATTGGTCGCCTTTTTGACAGCTTCTGCCATGGGCTTAGCCAACTCGGCGCCCTCTTTTAACAACTTCTCTATCTTTCGCTCGATCGCTTGGGCGAGGCTTTCGGTCCAGCCATTGGTGGAAACGACTTGTTTGAGTCGATGGTGCAGCTCTTCTTTAGAGCCCTCGTGGGTTCGGAGGATGTCGACGAACTGATCGGCTGCGTCGTCGGAGTATGGGACGGGCTGATTGCTGATAAGCGCCTTCTCGTCTGGAGTGTTGTTTGGGAGGGACACAGTGGAGGCGCTTCTACCAGTCAGGCAGGTGAATAATGAGTTGAGAGGATTCATAATGAAAGAGAATATTCAAGGTAAGTTGTTTCCTTCAATGTTTATAACGGTTCGCAATATCGATGAACAAAGATGAACAACGTAGTTGTCAGCTCTTAGTGTTGAACGAGGCTCTGTATTTATGATGATAGCCAGGTAGGCCTCCTGCATACTTTTGCGACCACTCGTCATCAATCATTTCTTGACGGTCAATTAGAATCAAGCTGTAAACGCCAAATCTGTTGGTGTTGGTTATGTTTACTGCTTGCGCCTTCATGTTGGCCCAAACCGAGGCCGGGTTTCGACCATAAAGCCCACGATGGGTCTTACTGTAGGTCACAAGGCATACATATAAGTTAAAGGCACTTCACAATCAAGACTTAGACTGTGCGCTAACAATAGTACGATATTCTGCAAAAACATTCGAAATAAAAAGAAATGCAGACCGACCATCTCCTTCAATCTGCCCGTAGCCACCCAATAGCCTCATCGCAAACGGGGCCGGCGTGTGCAAGCTCGTTCGCATAAACCGACAGTTTAGTGATGGTTGATTAGTCATAATCTGTGTGTAGATACTCGCTGTGTATTTACAAGCATCATTGGTGAGATTAGATGCTGACCGTTTCGCCTGTTTCGGGTGTTTTCGAGTCTCCCCTCCAACCATGATCCTTCGCCAATCTGACAAGAGGCATGGAAATTCTACGTTCACCATGATCTGAGAGTGGAGAGACTGATGAAAAATCTCACTATAAATATTCTTTTGGAATATATCTGCGAGTGTTAAAACTCTTCCTCCCATTCCCGCAGCCAGACGACTCCATGACCCCAAGCGATCGGGACGCTTAACCACACAAACACCGTCAATGCCCGCATTCTGGAGCATTCTGGGGACCCTTCCACCTTACAACAAGACGCTGTATTAACAGTCATCACAATTCCATCCGCGAGCGCAAATACCATGTACAGTGGTATTGCCCGTACGAGAAATGCGCATATCATGTCTGAAGCCACGCAGAACGTGCTATAGGATACAATTGCTGTGTTGACTCCCTCGTCATTATATGGAAGGGTCTCGATGCACAATGCTAGGTTTGTTGCCAAGCAGACACTGAAGAGTAACTGACATGGCAATGTCAGCGTATTGCATTACAGGGCGCCTTCAAACTTACACTTGAGGCGAAACGAATGATGATTTTCTTCCCTTTGACGCTGCATCCCGGCTCAGAGGATAGAAGACTGTCTGTGTCCCGTCTTGTTTGCTGCGAAGATCGTCGAATAGTAACTGGCGAAGGTGATCGCAAAGCCTTACGACCTGGCTGATGTCCTAGTCCCTAAGTACTTTGGGAATAGTGAACGTATAGTGAGTTGCGACTATCTTTTATCCGCAGCTTCCGGCGACTCTCTTTCGGTAGAATCAAATGCTTGGGGCTTGTGCTTTTCGGGAGTTCGAACGAACACTCATTGTTGGCGGGAGGCTTCTCGGGATGTTGTGCTTGCTCTGTTTTCTCGTCTGTCACTCTGGGATTGTGCTCGCAGCGAGGACTGATCTGATCACCACAATCCGAATACCAGTGCTCTTGGCCATACTTTCGTGGGTCTCCAGTATACTCGTCCACATCCTTTGCGAGTGCCACTGCTTTGAGTCCCCTGTACTCATGAGGTCCATCTTGCACCAGACTCACGTTCCACGCGATCCAATGATTGCTGAAACGACGAAGCGGCGAGTTGGCGCCGGCATTCTCTTCAATTATTTTCCACGGCCCGAAGAGGGCGAGTGCGCAGTTGTCGATGAACCTTTCGAGGCAGAACTTTTGGAACTCTGGGGCTTCGAGCCTCTGGCCAAGAAGCCAAGCTTGTGTGGCGTTCGATAGCCACGGCTCTCGCATACATAGGTTCTCCTTGTTGTCGACAAGCGTTTTGTGACCCCAGATCCAGTCCCGGAACCACCTCAACTCTTCCGGATATATATCGCTGATAGTGATCTCGGGGGTGGTTTTGTTAGCCAAATACGTAGCCAGGTATCGCGATGTTGAGCATGCTTTGCTTCTTTCCAATTGAAACGATACTATATCGCCATCGTCACCGCAAAGGATTGTAACAGGGTCCACCATGCATGACACGTGCAGAGGTCCTACCTAGTTGGTTGCCTCTTGGAACTCGAAAAAAGAGAAAGACCAAAAAAGGGCATTGACTATACTTAGTTAGGCTGCAGCTTGGGAGAGCAAGGCGCGAGTCGCCGGTTTGCTGTCTCGAGATGTTTAATGTCTTGGCAGATGAATGGCTGATGCGCTTCTCAAGGCTGGTTTCCTGCAAGGTCTACCCCCCGGACCTGAATCAGGCATCAAGTCTAGAGAAACATCGTGAGTAAACAGGCTGGCAGCCGTGAAGTACGTTTCAACCCATCTATCACTAGCCTCGACGTTACTCGAACCTGTGAGAAGCCTCTCCCGATGTTCGTACTCTTGCGTGGCAGCTTCGAGATCGAATCATCAGCTTTGGTCCTCGCAAATATGTCTCGAAAGGCGATACCTCGGGGACAAACAATGCAGTTTGGGGTAATAGTGTAACATTCAAGTGATAATGCGGCGGTGAGCCTAGGAGTTCTCACAATCTAGTGGGTTCGTTGTTGGAGTTGATGTCGTACGCGACTGCTGTGAGCGTTGTGAGGCTCATCAAACTCTGGGCAGGCGCAGTAGGCAGATCTTCATGATCCAATTCTACAAGGGAAGGTTCCAGCTTCCTTAAGGTAGGAAGGACTACTTATTCTTCTGGAAAGAACTCAAGGTACTACCTCCCCCACGGTGGTATGATCGTGAAAGCACTCTATCTTCTTACACAAAGACCAACTTTTTGCTGTCATGAGCGGCCACGATCGTTCAGAAATGACTGAGTTTACCAGAAATGCCTTTGGCCAGGTTGTATCCATTGGTACACTCTACGACGCGGCTCTTGACAAGTTCCTTGCAGCCTCCATACTGCCGCCTACACCACCATTGGAGGTCATATCCATGAAACCATGTGTAAATTCTGCAGTCTCATCTTCTTTTGGCTCCAATCACGCAGCCAGATTCGAAGCAATGTGCATTAATCACAACCTCGCCGCAAGCATCATGTCCGGGTTGATTGAGCCTAAGGGATCTACTACCTTCTTGACGGACGGAAGGGTCGAGAATGGTACTCTCTATGGCGCTGTTCGTCATGTTTATTTCAGCTGCACGGAATACCTGAAATCCCACGATCGCTATCTTACCAGATACACTGATCTGACTCCGTTGCAAAATCACCACAATGCCACCCATGTTGTGGTCGGGATCAATTGGGGTATACAAAACATCATGACACTGAAGCATCGCATTACCGATCTGTCTCACCCCGCCGCACTCGAGATGTTGTTTCGGAAAGATCTGGGAGAGCTAGAGGTCATCGCCCAATCTATCCATGCGCTCAATTTTGAGGACGATTCCGCTACCAGGCGACTCAAGCTTCACCACGAGCTGATGCTTTATACTGATTGCCAGAGAGAAAGTGGCATTCACAAACAGACGTTACCTATCATGTGCCAATTTGTTCAACGTGGTCGAGATCAGATTCAGTACCACAATGATGCCAAAGGGCATCCAATTTATTACACCCTCCTTCCTATCAACATGTTACCCCAGCTCATACCTGGTGCTCCCAGTCATCCCAACCCCTTTACACTGTTTAAGATGGTTGATAATATTGGTTTATTCATGGATCTTTTTGATGGGTTCAATGCAAGCAAAGGCAGGCTCGAGGACTACAATCACTCTCTTAAAGGCAAGGAACAGTACGTGACAAGAGAACATATCGACCATGTCAAAATTGCCCTCAATCGTCTGAATATGTCCCAAGCGTATGTCAAAACCGAGTTCAAGAAGATTGTGGAAAAAGTCAGGAACAGAATAGTGGATGACTATCAGTTTCAAAGGCTACACAATGATGTCGTCTCTTCCGCGGAGTCCCCTGAGCAGCTTTCTGCCATTGCTGGTCAACAAACCGACAAGATCGATTTCATCGACTATATTGTGGGTTTGGGGGCGACATACATCGGGTTCAACGGACTGTCTCTGGGCAACATCTTCATCCCTTGCGGTGGTCCTATCCCCTACGTATTCGAGTTCAACAACGCTGTGCTCAAGAGTTCAAGTACATGGAAAGACCAATCTGCTGCTTTGGCTGAGTTTCTCATGGGGCTCAAAAGGCACAATCAGGTTTTTCTCGTCGATTGCGATGCACCATCGGTGCATAAAGAACTAGAGCACGCTCATTTTGGCCCATATCGGGGCGATATCGAGGCAGTGCCAGAAAGAATGGACGAGCATGAGACACCGAGAGAGCACCAAACAAGTCCAACATACCCGATGGTAGCCCAAGGCCCAGAGAAGTGCATTGCTCGCTGCGATCCAACGGCTCTCGATACCTTGGATGCAGAAAGACCGACCAGACGACGCTTAGTTAGGATATCTTGTCCTGGGAGACGATGTGACTCCCACTCGAGACGAAAATGGGCGTGCGCCGATTGCGATCAGCCCATTGAGTTTGGGTTTGTAGATGATTATATCTACTGTGACTGCGGCCGAGGTACTTTTAACGCTTGGAGATTCAAGTGTAACGGGGAACGTCATGGGCGTGATTTCGACAAATATTCGTCAAAGGAACTGCTCAGGCTCTTGAGAGGATTGGGGGAGTCCGGTTATCGCAACATTCTGATCATGGGGGAAACTGGTGTGGGGAAGTCGACATTCATCAACGCTTTGGTTAATTATCTGACATTCGAAACTTTGGACGAGGCAAAGGAGGCCGGTGAGCTGGTATTCGCCGTCCCTTGTTCATTTGACCTTCATCAAGAAGACCCGAACGACCCATACCAGGCGTTTGAGCCCGTAAAAATCCAGGCCGGCTCTCGAGACGACGAGTGGGATGGTACCAAAGGCGATTCTGCCACGCGGAAAACATCGGTATATCCAGTTTCGTACAACAATACCGTGTATCGCTTGATCGACACTCCAGGAACTGGCGATACACGAGGCCCTTCTCAGGACAAGATAAACATGAAGGACATCCTAGAAACATTGGGTAGTTATGAAGAGCTTCACGGGATACTGATCTTGCTCAACACCAACCAGAGCCGCCTAACGGCCGAGTTCAGGTTCTGCTTTCAAGAACTTCTTTCGTATATCCATCGCAGTGCAGTCGCCAATATCGCATTCGGTTTTACGCACACCCGAATCTCACGTTATAAGCCAGGCGACGCTGTCGGTCCTCTCAATCGCCTGATAGCCGAGCATCCAGCACTCAACATGAAGCTGAACCCTTCCAACTCATACTGCTTCGACGCGGAGAGCTTCCGTTACCTAGCAGCATATTATCAACAAGATGGGTGGTCCGGCGAAGAAGGCTACCATGAAAGCTGGGACAAGTCGAAAGAGGCAGCATTGAGACTTCTCCGGCATTTCGACAGCCTAAAGCCGCATGATGTCAATCAAACTCTCAGCATAGACAGCACGCGTCGGGTAATAGATGAATTGGTCAAGCCTATGGTCAATGTCACCCAAGGGATCAGGAACAGCATTGACAACCTGGATGACAAAATGAAGGAGCTGAGGGATAAGCGACTAAACGGAGACGAGCTGCGAAAAAGGTTGCACTTGGAAAGGATTGAATTCAACGTCAAGCAGCTCGACATGCCCCGGACAGTCTGTACCCACAAGAATTGCTGCGACTTCAAGGAGAATTCCCAGGGCCATGTTACCACTATATACAAGACGCACTGCCATCCAGAATGCAGGCTTCCGAATGTGACAGAAGACTGCAAGGGCGACTCAGGGCTCATCGACTGCCGGGCTTTTAAAAAGACCAAGACATCCTGTAGTAAGTGCGGACATCACTGGCAGGAACACATGCACGTTCTCTACGAACTGAAAGAGGGCAAAGTGCAAGTCAAGGACAGCGAGATTGAGCGCCGCCTCAAGGCCAACGCGAGCGATGTGACATTACGCCTAGAGGCAATCGGGCGTGCTCAACTCCTTCAGGAGGAATTCAGATCTGAACACCAACAGCTACAGGAGGCAACAGCACGTTTTTTTGCTTACCTTAAGAAACACGCCATCACACCTATCAATGACGCGACAGAGGTATACTACGACCAACTAATCCAGCACGCGACACATGACATCCAGGCCGGAAAGGACGCCAAGATGAATGTGGATGCAAAGAAGAAGCAACTCGAGCATTTGATAGAAGGCAGAGAGGCGCATCTTCGGCTCACCGAGACAATCAAGCAGAACATGCATGCTCCTCGTGAACCAGTGGAAAGGGTTCTCACGCAACAAGGTGTTGAGGAACTTGTCCAAAAGTTATACAGTCTCAAGCAGTTTGGCAGAAATTTGAGGAACATCAAAGACATCATCACGACTTCTAAGAACGCCGCATATCGCGAGCGGCCTATTCGTGGTCCCCGATTCAATTCGTGGCGAGCTGAGAATGGGGACGCTGGGGCTGATAATCGCGCGAGACCTACGTGCGTGGACCAGACTCTAGTGGTAGGAGGAGGCGGGCTCAGGGAGTTGCCAACATGTTTTCTAATCTTTCGATCCAGTAGGAATAGAGGATGCGATAACGGGAGACGGGCTGTGGACGAGGCGATGGGTGACATCTCAAGTCAAGGAATTGCATTTACAACACGCTCGTTTAGTTATGGCAATTTATGTTTATTTTATTTATGCACAAGCTGTTGATGTTCTACCTCAACATGAAGATTCTATATACAAAGTAGAGGGAGGCCTTAAAAGAACCTCCAAATGGAGTCTGCAGGCTTGGTGGCCTTGAACCGGCTGTACCACCTCACCAATGGCCACAGCATCAACATAGCAAGCGCCCAGATGCCAAGGTATGCGAACAAATTGTCGATACCACGAGTAGAATCCGGGTCCATCTGCCCAGGAATATCCGTTTCGTGACCGAACCAACGGACCAACAACTGTCCAGCGATAAAGACAAAGAACAGATGAGTGATGTAGAAGAACAAAGCCGCTCTGCCAAAGTCGATCAAAATCGTGAAGCGCTTGGCGACACTAGTGGGAATACCACCGAAAAATGCAAGCAGGAATAAGTTTCCTGCCATAGTGAAGGCCCAGAAAGCAACATCCGGGGGATACTTCATTATGTAAAAGAATGACTGTACTGAGACAAGGTACTGGTTGCGATCGGGATGCTCGATGTGTTCTGGTGTTTGGAGACAGCCTTCGGATAGGTTGCCAAAGTGTAAGACTCTCGTCAGCACAAAGATGATGACAAAACCGAGACCTGCCACCGTATTACACAGCGAAGCAACACGAGCGTTCCATGTTCTTGCAACATCGATACGTCCGTACAACAAACCCAAGATGGCAAACGAGACCCAAGCCATGGGCGGAAAGACAGACATGACGCGCTCTGTCAAGGTCGTCCAGAACCAGATGCCAAACCACGGATTATGCGATACGGCGGGACCATCTTGGCCTTTATGGTCGGGCATGGAGTAAGCGTGCAGGGAGTGAGACGTGTGATCCTTAACCTCGCAGTGGCCGTGTGTAGGAGACAGCCAGATATTCCACCAGATAGTAACGAGCCCCAACACGGCGAGGAACGCATTATGCGCATGCCACGAAACCAACGTTCCAAACTCTGAAGCAACTCTCTCGTGATCTCCACGATCACGACTCAGCAACGACTGGTTCTCACCATCCCGCTTGTCAGGAACAGCCCGCGCGACGGCCCGCGCCAACAACGGTTCCGTAAAGTCTATCGCCAGCCACAACAAGCCCGCCAAGAGATAATCAATCGCCAGGGAAAACAGGACAAAGTTCATAAGCCAGACTTTTCCGACTGAGAGAATCATGCCCATGACGAAATTGATGAGGACTAAGACGATGGTTCGCACGGCGAAGTACTTTGCGATGCGGAGGGGCGACCAGCCGAGCTTTGTGCGCGAGCGACCGAGATATACGACGCCTACACCGAGAAGCATGGTGAAACCCGGGGCGCAGAGATGGGTAAGTGTGCGGACGAAGTATGCTGCTGGGCGATTCCATCTTCTGATTACGACGCCATCCATCTCTGTCTCGCGACCAGTGCCATGTTGCCATGTATTCAACGCGAGGGCCATGTGGTCCATCGCCATGAGAAGCATGAGCAGACCGCGCAGCAGATCCGGTGCCAGAGCACGAGTGCTTGGCTTTGTAGGCTTCGAAGGTTCGGGAGTTTGGTCATTGGTAGGAAAGGAGCCGTAAGCATCGGCTCGTCGCTCGATCGGATTGTCGCTGGGCGCGGCCGTGGCCGACGGGCCTGAAGACGCCGTTGGTTGTGTCATGATTCTATCGTCGCATTCACGTTCGGATCATCGGTCTGTCAGGATACGAAAAGAGAGGGAAAGATTGAAAGAAATACCATGTCGCCGGGTGGTTCGGGCGATCGGTCGACCGACTGACCCGGAGTTCGGAGCATCATAGATTTTAATTGCTGAGTAAGTAAAGGAGCGGACTTGCGGAGATGGTGGAGTTAAGCGAATCGGCGACTTTTTGACGTGTTGTTAGTCTTGGGTCTAAGGATTGCAGCGCCTCTAATTATGACGCTCGCGGCTCGTCGCTTGATAATATTACGTGTACTCCGTAGGGCTGTAGGCAGTTGTCAGTAAGCAAACTGATAAGGTTTCAAGCTGTGGAAGCCTGGGACCTGAACGCCTCAAAGTTAGAATCTAATCCGGATCGCTGGTGAAGAATGGAGGGCATGGTCCGAGCTAGGTGATGGCCATGCTTTTGTCAATTTGCTGGGAGATATGATGTTTGAAGGCAGATCAAGCCAATCCAACGCTCATTACACTCGCCTCTATTCACAATACGTATCCGTAAATTGGGTTAAACTAATGCCATACACTTCCCCTGTCCAGTGTCGCATTTAACCTCCCTCCTGTCAGCATAAGCACAGGCAATGAGGGCATCAGACGACAAGCATGCCATCTTCAGCCAGTAACATCTACACACATAAACAGAAATAATAACGAATCCGAGCGAATCGCTTACGCCCTGTAAGCAACAAAATTATACCACAGCCGCCATATCCAGCTCTGTTAAGTAAATTACCCCGACCCATGGATCTTTCGATCCCTACTCACCATCCAACGATGAATGCTCCACCAAGATCTAACCAAAGGTCCACACAACAGGACGTCACAAATGCCAAAGTGATAGGTCTTAGAATCGGGGGACTACATGTTTCTTTTCCTATGCATACAACCTTGCAAAATTCACGGCATCCTCATCCGTAACACTCAGCCCGATACCCATGTCAATGTACGTTGATCAGGAAAGGCTGGAAGCACAACATCCTTCACTCTCACTGGTCAAGTTCCAGTGTTAAAGTGATGTGACATTGGCGGATCGCTCCCCCGGACTTCTTCTCTCTTCCCCCCAGTGTTGCACATTCAAACGGCGTAGATCTTGCATGCGAAAATGTCGCCATATGCAAGTTACCATCTGTTGGTCTGTTTGCTATTCAGATAACTAACTCCTTACATGCTGCGGGCCGCTCTTTGCATTCATTCCGCACCAATGAGTGAGGAGGTTGTCTTGTTCGCTACCGATCGACGGGATATCTTTCCGCTTTTGTGAAGAGTTATAACCTTTTTCTTTCCGTTTTCTTTGTGTTTGCGTTGCTCGCTTGCGATGTTATAACGTTTGCTCGCGAAAGTTATAACGTTTGCTCGTGGGATTTCGTTAGAGTCTTCCCGACCCCCATCAGGCTGTAAGCAATGAGACGGTAGCCAACCAACAGTGGCTTGAAGTAACACAAATCGGGCAAGACTGTAACAGTTCATTCCCACATGGTTAATTGAGAAGCTAACAGAGTTATCCAATCGTTTCTCTATGCCATCGTCGTCTACTTGCGACATCTCCTCCACCATTCACAACATCGTGCCAGCCACGTCAAAGATGCTGCAAATCTACGGCTACTTGCATACCTTGTTCCAAGATACTGTATCCCTCCGTTGCCACCGCCTTCATTTTACGGGCGGTGAAAGTCACAGGTCAGCTGAGTCTTTACAAGTTGTGGCTTGCTTGGCGGTTATCTACTTCACACACAAAAGGACAGTTGCAGAAGTGAATCGGCCTCATGCTTCAGAGGCTTGACTAAGTTAGCTTAATGTCTTTAATGCATGCATGCCATTTGATTAAGAAAAGTGCCTTTGCAAAACATCCCTACCTCAGACAAGCCTCAAGTAACTAACCGGGTTATCGGTCTGCTGCAGAGCAAGAAGATTCAAGACAAACAACCAACAGCATAACGGTGCAAATCCCCCAGCCGACCTATCATTCAACCAATCCCCATGTCTATATCTCAGCTGCGGGTCAGTTTCGTTACTTTTCCTACATTAGCGCATCTCAGCTTCGTTGTTTGTTTGCTTCAGCACGTCGCATATAACGAAAACGTTATGTTTCCAGGACATTATAACACATTTGAACCAGAGAGTTATAACACAGGATCCTAGGAACACTGCATGTTGCAAAAAGAAAGTAATGGAAGATTCTATTGGTCCTTGTGTTTACCACTCATGCCATGCTCAGACTGGTTACTGCAGCCTGCCTTTCTTTGTTGATTCATGTGTTTGCTTGCTGGATCCTTTGTTGCGATAGCCATACTTTACCGTCGGTTGACTACATTAGCCTTCACTCACCCGAATGTGATAGAATCTCTTTTTTCTGTAAATGTGTCCCCTCTCAGCTTGTTCTACCTGTGCAGTTGAAATCACCCTATCTATCTTGGGATATAAAGCCAAGCGTCTGAGATCTCTTTTCCCAATGGATCTCGTCCAAGCAAACCGTGCAGTAAGCTATCCTAGCACTCGCACTACTACCATGGGACTTGCCCCCATGGCCGAGATGACGCCCTCACGACCTCGTACGGCGGATGATGAACCGAAAGGGAGCATCACCTACGCCGGGAGTACCCTCAAACCCCCACGATCTCAAACTCCCGCCAACCCTCGCCTTGCCTTGCATCCCAGTCTTGTCCATACTCCTAGTCGACTGAGTTTAACGGCCACCAACCTCATCTCACGGCTCGACAAGAATGAGATCATCGGCCATAGCGACATGGACTACTTGCTCAACCTATTCAAGGATGACTTCCAACGTGAAGGCACTGGGTTACGTCCGGCAACATTCTTCAACGTGTCGATGCCGGCGTTCGTTCAGGACAGAGACGCGCCCAACCGTTTCATCGCCCCAATCTACCACAGCCCTGGCCATTGGTCGATCGTCCATGTTTCTCATGTGCGTGTGCGCAAACAAATCCAGGTCCGGCATTACGACCCAACATTCCATGAGGGACGTAATACGGATGTCAGAAAGATAGTCAGGATTTGGGCTGGAAAGTCCGTTCCTCACCTTGAAGTCAAGTACGAATTAGAAGTAAGCTCTCTACTATCCGGGCGCGATGCATCGGTCACTGACATGTCTTAGAGTGGCCCTCAGGTCCTCCCCAAGTCTGGGGACAGCGCTGTGCACGTTGTCATGGCAGCCCGGATATTCTCTCGCAACCGCAAGATAGGTCATGACCTGACGAAGAATTGGGACAAACCAGACCCCAAATTGTTTCTCAAACAAACGTTGCGAAACGAATACCACGAGGAACGTGGCAGCCCTGGCAACCCTCTCCCCGTGTCTTCTGGCGAGGATAGTTCTGATGACGATGCCAGTCGTACTTCGACCTTGCCGACACCCGCGGATACGCCTACTCCTAACGGCCAGGTCAAGAAGAAGACGGTCCTGTCCAAGACCGCTCAAGAAAACAAAGCGACCCCCGGTAAGGAGGGCAAGTATCACAGAACCGTGGGAATCTTCGTTGAAACATCAGTAAATGATGATCAGCGTCAGACTATGCCAGCATCTACAGCGTCTCCCAGCATTCCTTCAGTTGCGACACCTTCGGGCAAGCGAGCAACCACTGGTTCCGTCCCTGATGAGCGTTCTGAGCCAAACTCCAAGCGCCGACGTACTTGTATGGACCAGCCCCTGAGCTTCAGCGTCGAGGAGACGATGGAAGAGTACAAGTCCTTCTCCGAGAGTCTGGCACTCCCTTCAGTCGGGGACCTCTATCAGGAGAGAGCGAAACGTAAGCAGACATTCGACGAAGAAGGTCGAAAGCTCAAGAGCAAGAAACAGAGGCTTGAGGAAGACAGTCAGGAGTATGCGGAGAGATGCAAGGCTGTCAACGACCACAATCAAGAGTACGACGTCTTGAAGGGCGAGATTACTGCAGACGAGGAAAAGTTTGCCGGCCTATCGTTGCCGGAGATGAACACCCTCTCAGGAGATGCCCTCCGGGCTATGCTTCAAAACCTCAAGGCGGCTTTTCAGAACAGCATGGCGCCCGTCAAGGCCTCCCTCAAAGACAAACTTGAGAAGAAGCGCAAGGCGGAGAGATTGCTCAAGTCTGCCGAAATGGTTTGCAGCACGCTCAAAACCGACATCTATAAGGCGGAAACGGCCAGGAATGAGGCCGAGGCTGCGTTGAAGGATTCCTGTCAGCGTGAGGAGATGGCTGCGTTGATGAGTGAGTACGACAGAAAGTTGCAGGCTATCCAGAAGGAGTCGGAACGGAAGGATTGGTATGAGGCATTCTGCGAGAGACGAAATGCGCCGTAAGTGTGATTTTGATTGCACATTGTTTGGTGGCGATTGGAGCTTTGTTGGGTTCGCTGTCCCTGCCAAAAAGCAGACAAAATGGTTGGTGAGATGGTCATAATGGATGCCTGAGTGTGTAGTGTTTGGGAACGGAAATTGGGCAAACACAAACAGATTGTTATTAACATTGATATTGGGCGTTAAATACATAGTCTTTTTATTGGGTACCTACGCATCGCGATGACTTGATCGGTGTCGTTCCATTGTTGGTAAAGTGAAGCCATCTACTTGACGCGTGTGGGTATTGAGGGTGACTTACTTACCAGGAATCTTACCTAAGACCAACCCTTCCCCGGAATCCGGGAATTCGGGCTATTGAGATTGATCTGAAGTCAGGTCTGTTCCATGTATCCGGAGTAAGCCATCCAATACAATTGAGTCCCTACGTGGGGTTGACTGTGGGATGAAGAGAGATGATATTCTCCGGGTTCCGGGTCGAATGTCCGATGACATGGTTGTCGCATTGCGTCACAAACTTACCGAATAAAGAGACGCAAAAGAGGGGATACAGGATAATAGGCAACACCATAAAGTCATCTGCCATTCATGGAACACTCTATTCCAAAAGAATCCCTCTCTGATGACTCCCCGGACCTGCTCGGAAATGTCTCGTCAACTACCGGCGCAGTCCCGGCGATCACGGCTACGTACGGGCCGGCACCCGTAGCTCTAGGTACCTACTGTAGATTGTTATCAAAACTTATCGCCAATCGCTATGTAGGGCGACCGATAAACCAACCAATTTGAGCTTAAAGTATTAACAACGCAAGGAAAAAAAAAGGGACTCCATCTCAACAAATTACGTCGTAGTCCCCAAAAAATACATTCGGCATCTGTCCGCGTCTCCGTGTGAACCCACCCAATTTACGGGAGCTACACTACAGAGGTCTTCAGGGCGGTACAAACCCCCCCAACGTGTAGCGTCGCGTCGCAAGAAAAAAAAACCTTGGAACTGGGAAGAGGAAGGAAGGACCTACTGCAGGTGCTACACTCTTGCCCGTTTTTACCCCTTGCCCTGTCACATTGCACCAGTTGTTTCTTACCTCACCTCACCCGTTGCACCTGCACTTGCCTGCACCTGCCCATTCTCAAGTGGATGCCTCCAATGATTCACTCTCGGCTTTGTTCCTTTTCCCTCCGCTCCTCCTCTTCTTTTTCGTCTTCTTCCATCCGTCTCTCATCTTTTGCTTCTTTTTCTTCTAGACATTCCATCTCTGCCTGCTTCTCTCAGTCGCGCTTCAAGTCTACATCCACCCCACCACAGTCAGACTCATCACCCTCACCAAAACTCTCTTGGCGCAACATGGCTGAGCAAGACATCACCAAGTACCTCCAGCAAAGCCACGACCGGCTTTTCGACAACAACCGGTCGTGGGCTGAGCACAAGGCCAAGGTCAACCCCGACTTCTTCAAGAACCTCGCCGCTGGTCAGGCTCCCGAGTACCTCTGGATCGGATGCGCCGACTCGCGCATCCCCGCCGAGCAGATTTGCGGCCTTGAGCCCGGCGAGGCATTTATCCACCGCAACATCGCCAACCTCGTCTGCAACACTGACCTCAACGCTATGGGCGTCATCAACTATGCCGTCAAGCATCTCGGTGTCAAGCACATTATTGTCTGTGGTCATTACGGCTGTGGAGGTGTCAAGGCGGCTATGACCCCCCAGGACCTCGGCCTGTTGAACCCTTGGCTGCGAAACATCCGTGACGTCTACCGTCTGCACGAGAAGGAGCTCGATGCCATTGAGGATGAGAGCGCCCGCTACGACCGCTTGGTCGAGCTTAATGTCGTTGAGCAGTGTCGCAACGTCATCAAGTCTGCCGATGTTCAGCAGTCATGGCACGAGAACAAGTACCCCATCGTCCACGGTTGGGTCTTTGGCTTCAAGGATGGTCTGCTCAAGGATCTCAAGATCGACTTTGAGGCAGTCTTGCACGATATCCAGAAGATTTACAACCTTGTCGATAAGAAATAATGAGAGTGCGGCAAGGCGTTGTGAGATAGATAGAAATGAGATTTACGACTTACCACCGTTGATGATTGACATTGTGAGACTGTGTCCTTGTGACTGATTGCGAATAAGTCGTGGTTGAAGTCGTAGCACTTGCGTACAACTTCCCAGTAGTCTCAGATGACAGCATGAGGTTCAACTCACGGGCCCAGGGGCAGACGTCCACCTTTTAAACATGTCAGTAGCGTTCCTTCAAGTGCCTGATATGCAGGGATATTTCTCAGTCTCCAGCCCTACAGGTAACCGTTACAGGGACCACGGCTTGGCTCGCCCGCACCCCAGATCACGGTCTGGGCCTTCAAGGTGTCTAGAGATGCTAGTGAACATAGCTCAACGACGTGTTTTCGCACAAGATGAAGCTTATAACAAGTCCTTGCGCATCCCATTATCGTCCAAGTGAAAGAAGCAAGTTAATTCCTTTTTAAAAATCCTTCTTGGCATGCTCTTCCATAACAATCCCTGGTAATCCCAGGGAAGAAATTGTATCACGTGACCACCCTTTCGAGACGCATCTCCACACATCGTACGATTTCCACATGGTCTGGTCCACGCTGGAGGGATGGCATTGGTGTACCTTGCAGGCTTCAGAGCTTGGACCGTCGAACCGGCTTCTCTTTTGGAGTGCGAGCGGATTTCAAGATTGGTCACCGAGGACGGATTGTGGAGGTGAGTGATTGAATGCAACGGCCGGAATGGGAAGGGTGTTTCTCGTGACTTGCTAACTTGTGAGATATGTCTTAAAGAATAGGCCCTTGTACGGAATACTGTGCATTAGGGAAGCATGGGTAGAATAAGATGGCATTCATATCCAGCGAGTGCGGGCTCTTTACTTCAACGTAGCTCAAGACGGTGATCTACCGTACATCTGGGGGGCGGTATTATGTTCTAAGTGGCGCAGTTCAATTAAGCTTATTCTTAGATTCATCCGAGATTATCAAGAGGCTTTCTTGGTTCATGTCGTTCCAAGTGCGGTGAATGGGGGTTGAGACCTTGATGGCTAGAGAACTGGGTGAAGCGCCATCTCGATGAGCATCACTCTAACGTGTTGGTGCAAGTTAGCTTTGCCGCCAATACATTCACATCGTCGCGTTTCTTTAGCTTTACTGTCTTTTTTCGGCCGTTTAGTTATTAATTGATGTAAAGATTTGGAGTTGAAACATTTAAACAATAGGAATACTTCTATGGTATTATTGGTATTCTGCGAATGCTGATGACTAAGCACACTCCATGATGCTTTGAAGTTGTCTCCAAAGTTACTTTTCCATGGCTTTGTCTGTTTCACAATAATGATCAAACTTCTTAGATGTCGCTATGCTTCTGATTAGTAGTCTTCATTCCCTATTGAGTGACTCTGTGGTACCTTCAAGTTGAAGCGTGGATGTATTCGACAAAAAGCTAGTCCGGGCAGCTAAAAAAGAAAGGATGTTACTTTGCACAAAATCTGACGTTATCAACGTTCGGATTCCGCAAAGAACTTCTTTACAAGCCCTCGGCAAATTATACGAACTTCATTTCTTTGTTACAATGGTACAATAATAATCATTAGAAACACTTAGGTATCCCACCGCCCTTCATTTCTTTGCAACCCTATCTGAAGCACGTCACGACCTACCCTGAGGTATAGAAAGCAAAGGAAGTTTCTCAACCACGTCTCCCCTCCTTGTTGCTTTACCTTTAGCTCTGTGCTGAAAACTTTGTCTTTGCTCTTCTCCCTCACAATCTCGATCTGCTTCCTGCCCTTCTCTCCTCTCCTCTCTTATCCGCCACGAAGCATTTATCGCTCCACCCGGTTCACCGCTATACATGAGATCTGTTTGCTCGATCAATCCCAGCAACAAACATCACGTGAAGTGACTCGGTCTGGTGGTCTAGTGGTATGATTCTCGCTTAGGGTAAACCCTATAGCATTGCTTGCGAGAGGTCCCGGGTTCAATCCCCGGCCAGACCCTTTCTTTTGCTCTGCTGGCGTCCTAGTCATCGTAGAGTTGTTTCTTTTTGTCATTGGGACAGATTGTGTTGATATCAGATCAGCTGACATTTCGCCGTTGTAGCCGTGTGAGGCTTATCGCTGATTGGTCGAGCAGCTTCGGTTAGCTTTCCTATATGGGCTATTTTTATTCTTGGAGTTGTCTGTCACTAGCCAGGCAGATCCCTTTCTTCTGGTTTCTTTTCACTTCCATGATTGTTCAAACAATCAAATGTATTTCTTCACTTTGCTTTTTCTCATTTTGTTCGTATAGTGAAAAGAATAACGGTGACTGGCTGATTTTGGTGAAGATTCGGGTCCGTCCGTCTGTGGAGACTCCCGGACGCTAAACTGTTTTCGTTGCCGTGTCGCGTTCGGCTCATGCCCCGCGCATCATGGTATTGATGTTTTCTGTTTGAACCTTGCAACGTAAAGTCTTGCATAAATAAATCGATGCAAACAAAAAAAAAACAACAACTATAACGTAAGACAAGGATCCAAATCCCCCATCCCGTCACTGCACTGCACCTTCTCTTCCCGTGTCAAACGAACATCAATCATATATATTTTTTGTGTTTGTGCGTCGTTTACCATCTGCTTCCGTCCCCATTCTTCCCGCTCAGACAAGCATAAACATGGATGTTATTCGAAACCTGTTTTCCTCACCGCGCAAACAGCCGGCACAGTGGCTCGCTCCGCCTCCACCTACATCGAACATGTCTCCGCCATCGAAGACCTACTCTAAGAAAGATATTCGACGAGCCAGTCGCGGTTCAGATCGCTATAGCCTCCCGGAAGGTCGCAGTCCCGTACGTTTCACCTAGTGCATGCGCGCTCAAGCCTCGCCTCGCTCCTGCGTTGGCATTGCCATGTGATGTGGTTGTGGTTGATCTAACTTGCTGACCTTGTGTTGAAATAAACAGCGCTCCCGCCTGAGTAACGTTTCCTCCATCACCGCGGCCCAAGATACGACCGGCGATATCTCATACACCCAACAACAAGAAACCACTATCACAATGCCTCCTCCTAGGAGAAAGCGTACAAGCACGGGCACGGGCGCGAGCACTCCTGTCGCGAACTCGTCGCCTGCGCTTAGGCGATCATCAGGTATCACATCCTCTGCTGCGCGCGTCAAGTCATCTCCGCGCGTCAGATCCTCGCCTCCCGTCAGGTCCTCGCCGCGAAGGAGGTCGTCTCCCATTCTGGGGTCGTCACCTGCCAACAGATCCTTGGCCCTTCCTACAATTCCCAAACCAGCGGTCAACAACGCTCCCCCTATGCGTGTTATGCAAACTGCACGTGCGTCGCGCACATCTCTCACGAAAAAGAACACCGAGCCCAAACAGGTCGAGGAAGAAGCAGCGGTGGAGCAGGAGCAAGGAGAGACAAGAGCAGTTCTTAAGCGCATCAAAGACTTTCGCTGGAACGACGAAACCAACCAGCATAAGCTTCTCATCGAGTGGGAGGATGGCGAGGACACCTGGGAGGACGAAGAGACCCTCCATGCGGACGCCCGCAAGAAGCTCATCGCATTCTGGCGATCCAAGCGCGAGCGTCCCAACCACTCCGAATTCTACCAAGCCTTCGCGATTCGGAGGCTTGACAAGAATAAGTCCAAGGGACTTGTGGAGTGGGTGGGTTACGAACAAAGCACGTGGGAGCCTGTTGAGAATATAGACAAACATCTTGTTGACGCGTACCTTGAGAGAGCAAACGGCAAGACCAAGGCAAAGACCAAGGCCCAGCCCAAGGCGAAGGCCAAGCCGAGAGCCAAAGCGAAGGCTCCGACCAACGGCAGGACCTTGGGCAGGTCAAGGGTCACTAAGAGGTGAATGACAATGATAAAGTAAAGACATTGTGTGCGCTTGCTTTTATTGCTTGGGCGGAAAAGGATGAATTGCGCGTAACGAGGGACACTTGCTTAACTGGACGCTGGACGACAGAGGAACGAAAATGGTGACGACGGGATGAATGTTGTTGTTTTTTGATTGTATTTAATTGCCGATGCAAATGGCATAATTACATGGATTTTGGGATTGCTTCACAAAAATGCTTATTCTGAGCGTCGTATCCACGTCCACATTTGTTGTGCTGACTTGATCGTGAAAAGCTGACAGTCGGCTTACTTTCCTGCGTTTGAATCTTACGGCCAGACACCAAGTTTTCCCCTCTTCAGCTGAGATTCTGCAAAATTTGATCTCAACTTAACACCAGCTTCTTCTCTTTCTCTTTCATCTGATCAATTGAAGCAAGAGATTGACCATCGCCAGATAGGCACTCCCGTCACAATGTCATCTTCATCACCCAGCTTGTCCAGTCGCATCATCCCCATCATCATCCTTGCGCACCTCTCTATCTTCGGCCTCGACGCCCTTCTCCTCCAACTTGATCGCAATGGCTTCTCTGATCTGATGCATGATGTCCTTAACGATCCTCTGCCGCGCTTTTTGCCCGACACGGAGCGATTGATTCTCAAGCAATATGTGGGCATCCCCGCATTGGATTACTTTTTTGCTTTTACGAATGTCTTCTGGGCAAATGTCACAGATGGCTCGAGCCCTGCGCTGTCGCTGTTTATCTTCTGCTTCGGAGGGCAGCTCATTGCTATTTTCTTGGTGTTTATGATTGAGAGCAAGAGAACTGTTAACTGGAGTGGTCTTGTTCTGAAGTGAGTATTTTTGTTGATGAGGTTGGTGATCTAAGCTGACGGCTTGTAGCTGGGTTGTTTGGGGATTCCTGACCCTGGCTTTGGGCTTCGGATTCATCGCGCCGCTATTTTACCTTATTCACCTCATCTGGACTTCCAAGGCGACACGGTCTCAGAGCGTGCATGTCCGCGACCATTTAAGCCTGCACACAGTCGTTCCGAGCTTTCTTCTAGGCTGGATTGTCCCATGCATCTTCGTGGCTTACCCATTCTCCAACCATAATGTCCGACAGTGGTCCATTGCCGTCTGGTCCATCGCTCCCGTTTACGTCTTCATCTGCGAGAAAATCTTCACAACCCTGCTCAGGCGCCTCAGTGTTGGTCAGGATGCTGCCAAGCCAAAGGTCACGCTTGACAAGGCTGCTCTGTCGAGTGCGTATAGCTTTGCATGGAACTTTGCTGTCGTATGCCAATTGACTACCTACGCTGTGCTCATCGCGGCATATGTCGCCCCAGGCGTCTTCCCCGATGGTGTTGCGAAGTCGCTTACCTTGGAAAAGGTGTTTGTTCCTGACGCGGCGCCTCATTCGTATAGACGTATGACCAGTCCTGCTTCAGCCGTGCAAAACTTTCTCATCTACGACTTAGCTACTGGATCTATTGCGGCAATTGTCTGGGCGCTCAAGCTGTTGTTGGAGGTCCGGCCTGAGTTGGCGGTGGGAGAGGAGAGGACTAATCTTGCTCGAGGCGTGCTTACGAGTATTTTGCTGTCTGGACCTATGGGTGCGGCCATTGCGTTGTTGCAGCATCGGGATGAGTCGGTTCTTAGTGCTGAGGCCAAGGCTGTGAAGATCCAGTGATTGCAGAAGTAGTCTGGTATGTACATGGTCAAGGGTTAGGTATGAGGTGGAAATCGTTCGAGAAAGGCTGTATAGTCTGTTGTATCTATCGGTCATAGAGCTAGTTTGCAAACCTGGTGACTGAGTCAAATCAAGGTTGCACGTTGTATTTATCCCTCACATACTCTTAGGCCTTCTCCTCTCTCTTCTCACCCAGCGGCACATCCAATCCGTGACGTCCAGCGTAGGCCGATTTCTCGGCAGGCTTCCATCCGTTCTTCTCCAGGAGACTCTCATCCTTGAGACGATACACCTCCACCTTGAGAGGACGGCAGCACTTGATCATCTCCTCCTCACTATCTTCTCCGAAACCCCAAAGAGAAAGGTCACCACCAGGGCATGTGCCTATCACAAGTCAGCAATTCACTCTTCACTCGGGATATCCCTCACTTACTCAACGCCATCAAAAGATCCTGCTCAGCCAAAAACTCGATATGATCGCCCGCCTCTGCAGGACAAGGGTTCATAAAATACCGTCCTTGCTCATCCAGACCTGTCACTTGGAAGATGTTAATAACATCGTGAACATCCTGCTCATTCAGTCCCCATGGCAGAACAGCGCGCGTCAGGTTAGAATGGCACTGGAAGTTGTACTGGCCGCCGCTGAGGACGGTGTTGATGTACGGGTCACATCGCGTGCCTAGAAGATCGTGCACTCGCCCGCCGTGCTCATCTGTGCCGTACCAGTCCAAGCTGTCGGTGATGATGGTAGCTAGAGGGCGCATGTATGGCAGGTTGGACCAGAGGCGATCGTAGGTTGACACATGTGAGGCGTGCAGTTGTTTGGTGCGGCTCGCCCAGAAGCGCTCACGGGGGTTGTCGGCGTTCCAGATGTTGAGATCGCCTGTGAGTTGGTAAGTGAGATATTCTTATGCATGAGGCTCTCGTCATCTTCTCTTCTCACTCTCTTCAACCAACACCCGCCATTCAGATATCCTTACCAACTTGGGGCCCCTCAGGCGTGCTAATCTTGACAATTGATCCAGCCGGGGCCTTCCACGCCTTTCCAGATCGAATCGGCAGAGTAAATTCCTCAATAAGCTCTCGGGGTGCCTCGCGGATAGCTGAGTAGGCGTTCTTATCGACCGTCAGCACGGAGCCCGGCGACGGGAGATAAGCCGGGACGGGCTTCTTGATGGGCTTCCGGTTCTTGAGGCGTTCGGCTCCGTTGGACGACATGATGGCTCTGTGAATCTCTTTTGAGATATTTTTTTTCTAAAATATGAAGCTCGTGATTACGAGTCGGAGAGCTTTTTGATGGTTTACAATCCTCCACCCCCCCACATCGAGTCAATCCCTCCGCATCCGATACCGCGGGTGTCCTTGGGGTTTAGATTTTGGAGGACGGTGTAGCAGCTTCGGGATTACCTAACAAGCTAAAGATTTTACGAATTCTTGGCGGTTGACGTGCTTTGGCGCGGGTAGCGACGCTTGTTTGTAGGGCGCCCTCACTGCGTGTATCGGATCACGAGAATTGCATGATTGAGGATGAACAGATCAAATTTGGGCGCAGGATTCTTGGCTTATTTTTGGGTTACTACCGACGCCGTGGCTTGCCGGTGTTTCAAAATTATTTGCACAAGAATTGTCATACAGCTGTAACCACTGGCTGAGGAAATAGTTCAGGTCTATTGTTTTGTATTCACGACGTAGAGGCTCATGCCGAGAAGCGACGAACTTATCCGGGCATGGATGTTAGCAAGACAAGCTTATCAGTATCTGTAATACAACGACTTCATATTTTAGAAAGCTGCCAATTGCAATTCATACCGCAAATGCAATCTATCCCATTTCTTTTCGCTTTCAGCTCTATTTCCCCCGCCGTTTGCAAAGTGAAACACCACCAATCGCCATTGCGATAACCTCAAGGGAGGACACCTGGCTTAGCCCTTGAACCAGTCGCGACACACAAACGACGCCTCTTGGAATGCGAGTCTCAATTTACCAAGACAGGGGCTCATTCCAGAATATGCTTATTATAAGAAATGAATGTCAAGTTCTCTCCCTTGCGTATGGTTTAAACAGCCTTATATGCCCGCCCGTCAGGGTCTGTCTCGCTTTGCGATCATCGTTTTTTGTGTTATGAGATAACACCATGGTCGTCATATCTGGCTCACCGTGGGCCAAGAGGCTCATATATACCGCCATTTCTTTGAACATATTGATCTGGTGGTATTATTTCTCCATTCCTGGATCCGACGATGTCGCACCCCCGCCGCCAGCACGTCCACCGCGAGAAGGAATAAAAGACAAGACATTAGGAGGGAGACTGCTGCCACCAGAAGCAGAGCGAGCACCGAAAAAAGCACCGGCATCGGTATCAGGAAAAGCCAAACTGAAAGAATCAATTGCCGAAGACAAGAGCGTCAGGAACTTCAACTCATGGAGCAACTTTGATGTCGTGAGGCCAAAGAATGCCTACACCTTTGCGCACCGCAAATTCAGGAGTTCGCCGCACAAGTCTCCTCACATTGATTGGTTACCCAACAATAAGGAGCTGGCCAAGGGCTACATTTTCATCACGATCCAGTCTACTGGGAACGAGAAAGGGCTTGTGCAGACTGGTTCGTTCATCATGAAGCAGAACGCAGAGATGGTATACGCCCACGACCCAGAGCCCCTCGCATCTGAGGGAATTCGAGTCCAGACGATGAACAGCGAGAAGTTTATAACTTTATGGCGCGGCGCCCATAAACAAGGCCACGGATACGGCGAGGTTGTCATCATGGACGAAGGATACGAGAAGACGGCCATTCACCTCGATCACATCGATGCCGCCATCTCCAACATGTTTGGTCAAAAGTTTCTCAGCACGCTTGACTATCATGAGCACGAATTGACTTCGAGGGGAACAATCTTGGTCACGGCTTACAACACTACCGAGTATAACCTCACGGCGATGGGAGGACCGGAAAAAGGCTACATCTCTGACTCGATGTTTTTCGAGATTGACATTGAGACGCAGGACGTTCTCTTTAGCTGGAGTGCTCTCGAACACTTTTACCCCGAGGACTCTATGCAACCTCTCATTTCAACCATGGGCAACGGAGGACCCAGGAGTCCATACGACTTCTTCAATCTCAACTCAATCCAAGCAGTAGGCTACGACTCTTTCCTCATCAGCAGTCGTCACTTCTGGTCCGTCTTTCTCATCTCGCGATCAACGGGTGGTATCCTCTGGGAATTGAGAGGCAACGCCAAAGGAGGAGAGTTTGGAGCATTACCACCCCACGGCCGATTTCGCTGGCAGAGCCACGTTCGAGCGCATGAGGTCACGTCAAAGGGCATGGTTATTAGCATGTTTGACAATCACAACAGCGACGAGGATACTGGGAAGACACCTTCTCGCGGTCTGCTTCTCAAGCTCAAACTGCCGCCTAATAGGAATGATAAGCCCCAGGTGCTGCGCACGCTGCAGCCAGACGTTGCGAGATTTTCTCAAGGCTTTGGAAGCTATCAACTAGATCTCAGCAATGGGAACCAGCTCATTAACTATGGCGATGGAGGCGTGATACATGAGTTTGGCCCCGACGATGGTCACGATCTTCGCTGGCAGGGACGTTTTGGCCATGATGGCGCGGTGAGGAGCTATCGCGCATCCAAGCATGAGTGGAAGGGTACTCCAATGCACTGGTCACCCGCGCTCGTGCTAGAAAAGCGCGGTCAGTCTGTCGTAGGCTTCGTCAGTTGGAACGGTGCGACAGACATCCAAGCATACAACATCTATGTCGCCGAACCAGGCACCCCGATACGACTGCTTGGAAAAGCTAAAGTATTGGGCTTTGAGACGGCGTTTGATCTAACGCCCAAGCTCAATGGTACGAATTGTATCATGGTTGCGGCTATTAGAGATGAGCAGGAGATT
Source organism: Fusarium sarcochroum (assembly GCA_013266185.1). NCBI lineage: Eukaryota > Fungi > Ascomycota > Sordariomycetes > Hypocreales > Nectriaceae > Fusarium > Fusarium sarcochroum. Next base: position 30,111 of record JABEXW010000656.1, read on the forward strand.
CGGCACTCGAATGTGGGTTGTATTGAGGGGAGGACGTTTGTGTCTACGTTTGTGGATTCGAAGGGCAAAGTGGCAGGGGACTCGGCGATGGCGAATCAGGGGATAGTGCAGAAGGTCTTGGGATTGTTTTCGTGATGTTTGGTATGATTGGCGTTTTAGCAATTGTAATTGGAGCGAGCCTGAGGTGTAGAGATTACACCTGGCCACGACGAGGCTCTTGGAGTTGAATGCATGCTTCTTTTATGGACAATACTTTGCGATTCCTGTCAATATGTGGTAGTCTTTGGTCGTCGTGAATTGTAGTGCGCTTCATTTCTCAACCAGTCGCCTTCTGCCCCCCAAGCGTCATACAATTGTAACGAGACTCGGAAAGCCGGGGCCGGCTCACCGCAACATCGGTCGCATGTCGCTTCTGCTTATCGAGATGGTAGTTTTATTTCATATTGATATTGTAGCTTCTATAACATAAGAAAAGATAGTATTGACGAACCGCCAGTCTATACACAAGCGTCGTGTGTTGCTTCTATAAATGCATTTAAAATGTACATGCTGTGCCCTGCAAAGCCTGGACGAAAGCCACCTCTCAACCCTCAACCCACAACCGCACCAGGACTACTACCGCCTGATAGGCTCGTATTGACCGGTATAAGGGTTGTATATGCTTACGACGCTAGAAGAAGAGCTCAGCGACGGATCAAAGCTCTTGTTAGTCCTGTTAGTTCGAGGGCGGTAGTGTGCCAGTGTAGGTGGCCTTCGTTGCTGATAGTAATGCAACGGCGGTGGGTATTGTATAAATGATTGAGTTCTGTATTGGGAAGGAGGGTGATAGTAGGGTCCAAGGTTCCGGAGATTTGAATACGAAGGAAGGAAAGGCGGCGGCTGCTGCTGCATGTATCTAGGGGGCGTTTGCGGTGATTGATACCGAGGGGGAGGAGGCTTGGACGGTGTGACGTGAACAGTTTCCAGATCCTTCAAATTCTCTTTGGGTATAGAGGCTAGTTGTCTTGGGTGATAGACAGTGAGAATGATACTGACGGTCCAGATGAAGCCCGCGTCAAACACGTAAAAGTAGATTTCCGTGGCCTGAACGATACCGTTGGGACCTGTCGCATACTCGATGACACGATAGATTGATCGGGAAAGAATCAAGCCGCAGACAAGATATAGAACCCAAATGAGACGTTTCCGGGAACTGGTTAGAGCCGCGCTCTGACGGGTCGCATTGTCGGTGATGCGACTGTGGACAATGTGCAAGACTGATGTGAAGAAGCCGAAGAAGTAAATCTGGAACGCGAGACCACCGACGATGATTAATTGGCCTGTTCTCTGCTGGTTGACTGACTTGGCATTGACCAAGATGCCGGCGCCTGGGTTTCTCAAATCAGCACTGCAGTAAGATTGTAGCGAGTAGTTAACGTACCTGTAAACTGTGCTGCAAGAGAAACAATATCACCAAAGATAAAGGTCTTTGGAATGCCCTTGACTGGAACGAGTGAATAGATATCTGCGTCCAAAGCCATGATGAGTCTGCTGAGAATCATGTAGATAGTCGCAGTCATCATAGTTGGACCCAGAAGCAAAGTGAAGGTCTGGATCGCATAAGGTAGAGTAGACCAGTTGGGGGACTCTCTTGCTGATATCGCCCGACTAGAGTACCCGAGGACCTCGACTGTTGATGGTAAGTTACTGGCTATAGTCAGACTCTAGGGAGGATGCTTTTGCTTACTAGCACACCCGAAAAGAAACGGAATAAAGAACCAAGTTCTGCATCGTATCATCTGTAGCAAACAAATTATCGTCGAGGCAGAGAACAGCCCAAGAACGACAACGGCGGGAGTGAACGTGGGATCATAATGGTACAGCTCGAGTGCTGCCATTGCTGATAGTGAGGCAGCTCAAGGCCTGAGTAAAAAAGAAGGACTGAGGTAAGAACAGCCCAAGGATGTAACGAGAGTAAAACAAAAGGACATTTTTAATGAGACAGGAAACGTCTGATAGATGTTTGCCTCGGATGAAGCATGGTCATGGCTAACTATAACTGAATTCTAGTCTGGCCCCCACCCTTTGAACGCATCAGGTTTTCGACGATCTATTAATAAATTTCTAAGGAAATCTTTGGATCGTGATTCAATTTAGAGGGCCAAGAGTCTTGGTTTATAGATCAGAGTTGCTGAATGCGGCGGTTGTGGCTGTTTCCGGTGTGCCCCACTGGCTGGATGCAGTCGTTGAATAACCACGTTCCGTATCTTCAAATATTGGTGAGCTGATGAGAGGGACTAGCCCTGATGCGTCGAGATATAAAGAAGAAACAGTTGTTAATGGAGTGGCGACAGTTTGGTTATGTTTGTGCCTGTGCCTGAACCGGCGTCGGGTTCCTGAAACCGCTGGTACCTGTCCAACGCCGAGACAGAAGCGTTGTGATTTATGGCCAAATGAGGTATATTGTTTGGTTTAGAGCTGGATGTATGACTGGGCAAGTCTATGCTAATAGCGATCGAATGATTCATCAACAATCATCTGCGGTGGGCAGGTGTGTTCTGGCATCTGGATGCTCGTTCGTTGACTATGGCTAAAGCTTACTCTCTTGATGAGATGAAGCAAAGAGGATTATTCTACAATATTATTGAGATAAGACTAAGATATATCATGCCTGTACTCTCACATGAAAAGCCAATGTAAATGTTATCTATCTGTGTTGACTTGTTGTAGCCATTTTGAGTTTCTTGGCATAAAACATCACAAGCACCTGATTCTGGAGGCATCTTCGGTAAAAAGAATGAACTAGGGATCCGAACTGATTATAGTACTTGCTTCTCATCAGGTTCAGTGACTCTTCAAGAATCTGACTGATGGTGCTACCCCGAGTACTCCATACTATCATAACGTGGTTGGACTTGCTCATTTAGGTACGTGCAACTGAAACCAACTACCGATCGCCTCACCTGGATAGCTACCCTGGATTACCTGGTCGATGTGCGACCCGACTGGGCAACATGCATTAAGCGCATTAATAGCGCACGCTGATGTTATCACATTCCCCAAGAGATCAACAAATAGAAATGGCTTTATAGTGTCTACCGGGTAATCCGCATGTCGTGATGTGGAGGGGAAGCAGTTGAGGGAGGGGTATGACATGGTATGTGACAGGCCGACAGCGGAATTATGCGCACTATCATTATTGAAGCTAATCTCCTAAAGGCACACAACACCTTGAGCAGTGACAAGCCAACACAAGTGGGCTCGCTTCATGAAACTGCATGCATTAGTCTGGTCAAGCTTGTAAAGTTATAATTCGTCTGCGTTTCAACCAGTAAGTAGAATAGAAAAAGGAAATTGTTGAACGTTTCCGTGAGCTGAATGCCCTCGGCTTGGCAAAACATTGTTATTCAGCCGAGTTCTTGATGCGTTTGCATCTCACGTGAAAGACACACCAAGTCCGTCTCAATTAATTAGAGAATCGATCTCATAATGCGTGAAATCACTCCATTAATATCCCTTGTTCTTATCGCAACTCTGTTAATTCCGAATCATAGCCGATGTTCCTGATCTTAACTCGAAACGGCAAAGTCGCAAAAGGAGGCTGGCTGTGTGATGTCAGAATTAGCAGAAGAAATCGAACCGTCGAATCAGAGGCTAGCGTGAAAATATCTCAATCTGTCTCTACCCGCACCGATCCTCAGGGAGGCTTGTCAACTCCACGATCGAGATATCTCTAGTGGCTCTTGCAACCAACCCCAGACTCACGGCCCCTCCAATATCAGTTCACCACCTGAGAATCGCTCGAGAGCTGAATGTCCTGCACCAGCGCGTCCGGGGGACCGCGCACCCTTGGGCGGGCTGACCACTACTAAACCAGGCCGCTACAGAGCCACATTTCAGCTTCTCCCTGGGGGTTACGGTAGGCCCTTGCAGGGCGTTTTGGCCAGAGAGACGTCATGAGCGCCCTGTACAAGACCATTCTTCCTGCACCAGATGCATCTGGAGGTTCTGGAGGTCAGAACCCGGATAGGTCGGTTGCAAAGCGCAGAAGGGCAAACAGGCCCAATGCCTGTGAGAATTGTCGAATCAAAAAGGCCCGCGTAAGTTGCATCACCTCTGTATTATTTACACGTACAATCATGTCTGACCCACTGCTGGTAGTGTGATGGGAAAAGACCCTGCTGCTCCAAGTGTGAGAAATGGGGAACGGAATGTACCTACAGCGTTGACCATCTGGCCAATGTTGAGAAGGACCTCAAGGAGCACCGCGATATTCTTGAGCTGTTGATGTCGCTGCCCGAGGATGAAGCGGCCGCTGCTCATCGCCATTTGAGAAATTCCGACAACTTGTCTGATGCCTTGTCTTCAATTCAGGGCAGTATGCACGGGAGGCATCAGCCTTCCAGTATACGGACTGCCCAGGCCATATCACCGCCGACGTCGTCAGGTCTCGAGTTTGAGCTGACTGTGCGGCATGGTATGGCATATCCGCCTTTATTTCCTTTGGATTTACCCTCTTTAAGTGTCGATCCACGTTTAAGACCCATTCAACGATCATCTCAGGGTCTGTTGATCGACGGTTCTTCGCCGTCAGACACCATGTCACCCTCAACCTCATCCAGTTACGATTTACCTAGCGCTACACCAAACACTCAGACACTTGAACCCCCCAACATTAAACAAGAGGAAGATTCCACTGGCCCCCATCGAGAGCAGTATTGTGATGAGAGGTTACACCAACTGAAAATTGGATACTGGACTGGAGTGACCATTGTCGATGAAGTTGCTGCTAGCGCCATCTCGCTTTACCTGCAAGGCAATCACCCCATATTTGGACTCTTTGACCCAGATCTATTTATCCACGATCTCGTTCACCACCGACAGCAGTTTTGCTCACCTTTTCTGGTCAATGCTTTACTGGCCCACGCATGTGTATGTTGCCACTCGCCAACCTGACCACTCACTGTCAAGATGACTAGCTGACTCTGATCCACCGTACAGCAAGCTTACTCCGTTATCGACAATGAAGTCGGTGCTCTCAGCCAAGAATTCGTCAAAGACGCCAGTGTATTATGGCGCGCTGAGCGATCGTCGGATTCTCTGGTCAATGTAGCTGCTATTCTGATGCTAAGCGTCAGTTGCCATCTCCAGAAATCTGATATTGCGAGCAATGATCTCCTGGATGATGGTCGCGCCATGGCGGAGCGAATGAAGCTCTTTGGCGTGAGACATACCCCGGAAAACGCTGCCCCCTTTGATAGCTTGGACCCCGATACCAAGAGAGCAACGGCTCACACTGCTTGGGGGGCGTACAGCTATCTGACGTAAGTGCCGCTGACCCATTAATACTGAAGATATCATTAACATGACAGGCTGAACACATTTTGGGTCCCAACTAAACCAATCTCCTTCCCACCAATGTTTCCAGTTCCCGGCAGAAACAACGAGGACACCATTGACGAAAGGTTAGCAGTCCACTGGCCTCGTCACTTCATACCTGACTACGCAGGCAAAACCTTTCAAGCACTATGTGAGCTCTGGACCATAATACAAGAAGTTGCGGCCGTTTATTTCTCCGAGCAAGGATATGAGGCCGGCGCTCAGGCTAGGATTCCCTTGGCTTTTGTGGAGGCCAAATATCAAAAGATTCTTTCTTTTACGGATTCACTACCGCCGGAGATGTCTTCGGCAGACCAGAAAGTCATGCCGGATCACGTTTTAGCGTTCCAGTAAGCTTCATCACCTTTGTGTAATCATTTGTTGGGTGAGCTGACAAAATGAACAGTATTTTGATTCATGTCGCTATTACGCACATCTTCCACCCATTCATCAATTACTTCGACAATGGACAAATGCTGTTGAGATCTAGGCAGTCTCCCAGAGCGGTCCTACGAGCGTCGATAAATCAGCTCCAGCGGTTGATTCTCATTAGTCGACTTTACCACCCTCGAGCCCACTCGCTTAGTGTTCTCAGCTCTGCGGTGGTTCACGTCAGCAACACCATGATCCGCGATGCAGCCCTGCGAAAACCAGCCCTGCGACCAAGCGGTCTCAAGAGGAAACACAGCAGCCGTGGCAGTGACAACGATCCGAACTGGCACTTCTACTTCCTCGTCTGTCTAGCAGCTTGTCAAGACCTAGGAGCCTGTTTCCCCGTGTTTGATCCCGTTGGAAAGGGTCTCCTTGCTATGGCCATGAGAGATGGGAGTATGTCTGCGGTTGAAGCAAAAAAGTTAATGCGTGATCTGGAAGGGCCTAAGCGGGACGCTTCAGGGAACAACTTTGGAAGTTTTGTGCTTGACTTCGATTTGGAAGCGACTGACCCTGGGAAAGGACAGATCAAGGATTTGGCTGCTCAGTTTGATGAACTGTCTATGCATAATGAGTTCACGAAGGGTGGGGACTTTGTCATGGAATAATATCAAATCATATACGTAATATACGCTAAGAACCTAAGTTTTCGTCCGCAGGTGTGGTTGATCAAACCAGATCCAACAACATGCACCCAACTCTCTTTTAGTTGTCTTCTTTATGAGATGAAACTTCAAGCGGGAACTGTATCACTCTCGGAAATCTTCTGAGCAATGTTTGCGTATCTCCAGCGGCTGAAATAAGCTGGTGTCTTGCCCTTTCCTCCATTGCTTGTGGCGTATGTTCCAACAACAGTACCTAGAATACAAGATTAGCAAACCGTTCACTCTTACGGTTGAAGTAGGGCATAACTTACCAGTAAACGGACCAGATCCGCCTGAGAGGATAGCACCGCTTGCACTGCCCAATACCTTCTCCTCATTCGGACGAGAGGCCAGAGCTGCAGACAGGACAAACTCCTTGTCGTCCTTTGCCCTGGCGTACAGACGAATAGTCTTGCCTACCCAATGCTTGGGCACAGCCACCTCTTTTGTCTTTGGCACCTTCTTATACTCGGGTTTTCCGGATGCCTCAACTTGGAATCTGAACGTGGGCACGGGCTTCTTGTTCTTGCCCTTTTGGAGGTTGACGATGCCGAGGTCGACGTGCTGGAACTGGGTCAGGAAAACGGTGATTCCGGCCTCCTCATCTGCCACCTTGGGGTTGAAAGAGACGTCGACGCTATAGTCGAAGATAGTGGCTGACTGCTTTCGGAAGACAAAGGCTAGACCGTCTTCTTTGGGCTCAAAGTCCTCATCGGCTGTTAGGTTAACTCGCGAAGGGGAGATTCGTAATGTATTGGGATGACCTGGGGGAGAGATAGCAAATAGTGATGTCTTTGGCAGTCGCCAAGTGCTAAAGTGCTTGGGAAGCTTGGATCCAGGCTTGAAATCAACTCGGTCAGGTTCGTTGATCCAGTGGCCAGTAGCAGGTACGTTCTTGTTCTTCTTTGGCAGAGGTCCGGACATTCTTCCTTTGACGGGTGCGAGACTTGGCCATTTACCCTTGGGCCACTTGACAGGGAAAAGAACTGTTTCTCTGCCCATAGGGAAGATCTCCCAGTCTGGGCCAGATCGTGTGGCAAGGGCGATTCCCCACCAGTTTTTGTTGGCATCCTGGAATAGATCTGCGTGGCCGACGGTTTGGAAATAGTTGTCTGTGTTCTTTGCCGTTAAGATAGGGTTTCCCTCGTACCCCTTGAAAGGTCCTGTAGGGGACTTTCCTCGAGCAATAGTCACGGAGTGGTTCAGCTCTGTACCTCCCTCTCCAATCAACAAGTAGTGATAACCGTCCTTCTTGTAGATATGAGGCCCCTCGGGGTTTCGATCACCAGTTCCGTTCCACACCCTGACTGGCTTGGATGCCTTGCCGGTGTTGAGGTTTACTTCGCTGATGTAAATACCCGCAGCAACAGACATGTAAACCTTTCCGTTGTCGTCCCAGAAAAGATCAGGATCGATATCATTGCCGGGGTTCTCGATGTGCTGTGGGCCCTCCCAGTTGTCTGAATAAGGGTTCTTCGTGCGGAAGAGTAGAATCTTGGGACCCCATGGTGACCAAGTCACGTAGGATGTAATAAGATAAAAGTAACCCTTGCGGTAGCGAATAGTGGAAGCCCAGATACCCTCCATCTGCTGTCCGTTAAAGTCAAGTTCAGGAAGCTGCTCAGGTCGAGACAGAGCATTGCTTGCAAGCTTCCAGTTGACGAGATCCTTGCTAGCATACACTGGAACGCCAGGAAAGGCTAGGAAGGATGAAGTGGTGCAGAAGAAGGTGTTGTCCAGTTCCTTGACAAAGGCACAGCTAGGATCTGAGTTCCATCCTGGAAGAACAGGGTTGGTGAAACTTGTTTCACGGCTTGGAGCATTCGCATAGGCAGTGCCTAGGGCAACTGCCACGACGCCGAATAGGCCAGCAAAGGTTTTGAAATGCATGGCGCTCGCCTGTTTCGCTTTCGGCTTGCTTGACATCATAACCTATTCAATCTACTGATAATGAAACGTATTTATACAAAAACTGATAATTCTTTATCCAGAATCCTGTCAAGACCCCGCTCAATATACATAGCCTTCACACAACATGTTGTGTTATTTAGCCTGAACGATGGCAGTTCCCCTCACTCGGTTTTGTTATCGATTGGTAGAACCACTTTCCTGGGGTATCGATCTAGCCACCCGGGCCGGAATCCCACCTTAGTATGCTGATCGATAGTAAACCCTCCTATTATCGTTCGAGAAATCACGGTGAGTTTACTAGTTTTTGGATATTTGCCGTGATGTTGCCTCATGCAAGTTGCTGATATAAATACGCTTCGGCCACTAGACTGTTTGCATACGAGCATGGGTTCATTCAAGCTAAACTACCGGTTTGTTGGGACTTTATTTGGTTAGGGTGCGTTCATGCTGTCATCTTTAGATATGAGCTGATCTGCAAAAGGCTGAATACAAGAGAAACTACCATGATCTAGACTCAGACCTGCAGCTTGGCACGGAGCAATGACGATGTAGGTGGATAATAACAGCTCAATGATCATGAGGTCACATTACTGTTGGACTATCAAAGTACAGGTTAAATCAACAGCACCCTCCCGAACCGCAGCCATGCTCGTGTCCATGATCATGGGCCTTGTGCGCATCGCGCTCCGCCAATCCTTTAGCCTCTTGGCTCAAGCAACTCACATGGAAAGCACCCAGCTTGATCAATCCAGGCACCTCCCTCAACAACCCAATGTTGTCTTTGAAATCCGCAGTCTCACGGAACTTCTGATGGGCCTCAATGCTGGGCCAGCCGATAAAAGCAGCGAGCATGGAGCCTGAGTTGGCCTCATCGCCTCTGATGGGAACATCGTTCTCAACGCTCCAGCCATAGCTGATACCTCGCCAGTCGGCGGATGTCTTAAGAGCCCTGGCTGCAAACTCCTCAAGACGTCGTGTTGCTGTGGCGCGGGACGCAACGTCATAGTCTGAAGGGAAGAAGGCGAGAAGAACTTCAGTCACTGGCGATCGCTCCTTGCTGAGAACGTCCTCTGGAGGGAAGGGGTTCAAAGTGACGTGTTTGTTGGTGAACTTTGAGAAATCGCAGAGAGGCTTGAGAGATTCCATGATAGGGCCATGGTCGCTAAAAAGGTCAGTGCTGCGCAACCATGGAACATCAATAAACTTACGCGGTCTTGGGATAGTTCTGATGATCCTCAATACTATCCCAGTCTAGAAATAGCCACAGAATCGAAGGGTTCTCAATTTCAACACCAGTATAGACACGTCGCGCGCCAGGTTGTCTCAGCGCTGTGTCAAGGACGTTCTGGTAAACTTTGCCCGCAGCCGAAGACTCATCAAAGATGTTGGCATCTTCGTTGAGTCCAACGAAGGAAAATTCAGTCACGTTTTGCACGTTTCCAGCCATTTTAAGAAAATTCTGAATATCGATCAACGGTTTGTATGATACGAGTATGGTGTTGAAGTCTCCATTTGGGAGGGGTAATAAGGTGATGTAGTGGGGTCGATTCACGTGCCTTGGCGTGGGATCTCTTCCTTTTACCCGCAAGGAATAAAGGAAGTCATAATGGCGTCTGCGACTGAGTCAGGTCAACAGCTCGAGGGGCAACGGAAGAAGAAACTTTGGTTGTATATGATCATTCAATAGTAGATTCTTATGAGCTACTGGCCTGCCCTGCTTCTCCGCTGGTCTCCTCCTTGAATTCAATTATAGCCTTCTCAGTGACCCTCATTGCCTCCATTCCAACAGGAACACCAAGATAAATCATGGACTGCAGGATCGCCTCTCTGATCTCAATCTCTGTCAATCCATTTCGTAACGCTCCTTTGGTGTGCAGTGCCAACTCGGGATAAGCCTTTTGCGCAGTCAAAAAGGCCAGAGCTGATGATATGTTAGTGATGTTATCGCTAAATAGATTTTACTTACTCAATAAGCTTCTTTGCTTTCTGTCAAGGCCAGGGCGTGCCCAAACATTTCCCCACGCATACTCTGTTATGAGCTCTTGAGCCGGCCTCCAGTAATCATTCTGCATGACGGCGACTGCTTTGGAGACATATTGATCGCCAAGGACCTCTCCACGTACTTTGAGGCCCTTGTTGAAGGCGTTGCTAAATTCATCATCTTGAGACATTGTTTCTTGTATTTGATTGAGAAGAATTATGCAGAGTCTGGCAGCCCAATGGTATCGATTCTATTATATGGCGGAATAACGGGTTAAGCTTCAGTATTCCGGATACCCCGCAACCGGAACTCCGCAATCGGACCGCCCGGCCGAGAAGCGGCGGCCCCGGTTGCGGAGCTTACCAGATTCTCTATTCTCTCTTATGCCGAATCCGGACTATACAGCATTGTGCAGTATGATTTCTCTGAAACAGTGTTTAGAGTTTGATAAAGTCCCGAGAAGAGTGTGTTGAGTTAGTGAGAACACGAGGCTAGTTACCTCGACTCGAGTTGCGAAACTATATAAGGACTTTCTTTTTATCTTGTCAGACAGACCACCGCAGGGTTTGTTCGATTAAGTCCTTTTATAAAGTAATATTTAGACTAAAGTGACCTTTGAAGGGATGAGACACAAATTATATTCTGAGTCCAAGGGTGGCGAGAACTGCTAGATCAGCTTGGTTAAACCACCTTGTCGTCTTCGGAAACGGAACGGTACTGCACAAGGATATGCCCAACCCAGGCTGCCACCCATCCAGGGTAGAGACGCCTCATTCCTTGCCCACGTTTGTCCTTCCTCCCAGGGCTGTTCGATGGGAAGCTTGATCTCATCTATTGGTAAAGTGCCGTCTTTTTGAATAAAGTCAATACAGATGCGAACGATGATGCTTTGAACTATCAGGATAGATGTATGAGTAATAGCGAGCCTTAAGCTTGTGGGACTTAGATAGGACATAAATCGATATGATGCGGATGTGTGCATATGGTATTTTTCTTTGTTATTCTTTCCTTATAATTATTCTTCTTCTTCCCTTTTGTTATTCTCTTCTTCTTCTTCTTCTTCTTCTTCTTCTTCTTCTTCTTCTTCTTCTTCTTCTTCTTCTTCTTCTTCTTCTTCAACGATAGCAACTTTTTGATAATCATGAGACCTGGAGATTTTGTGAATGTTCGCTGGCTCACTTTCGATATTGAACTGGGCCTTGGAGGTTCTATTATAGGCCAATGATTTTACAACGCTTATAGTTTATCAAGCCACTTTTGCCCACTTATAACCC
>JABEXW010000657.1:0-18236 GCA_013266185.1 Fusarium sarcochroum
GAAGAGATAGATCAAGGCCACAAGTATATATTCATCAGTCCCTCTTAATGTTATCGGGCATAAAGCTAGTTTAATAAGCCCGCTATGAAGACACCGCCCATCACTACACATACGATTGTAAGCTGCTGCAAGATGACTGTTACACTGACGATGAAATTAAAAACTCAACAGAAGATTAGCATTGATCATATTAGAGAAGCTACATCCTGCCAGTGAGCACAAGCATAAGCACAAGTATAAGCACAAGTACAAGCACATATCTGCAAAGTTTGGCTTTGAAAATTCGAAGAATGCTCCTGTTATATCGATTTAGGACGTCACCACGCCTCTTCTACCTCTGAACCGCGCGCGTTCATACTAAGATTTCCCAAGGGAGGCTTGGCAGGTAGTTCCTTGAGAGTGTCCTTGACTTCAAGTATTAATATTATAATAATTTAATGCCCAATGATGCAAGAAAACCTCACAAGCAACGTATAAGTAGCCCACCTTTCTTCTAGAAATCAATCTCATAAGCATTGAAACAGCACTTGAGGAGAGCTTGCTTAAAGGCAAGCGTGTAGCATCGGGTTGCAAAGTGTGCCTAGGGAGGACCTTGTAGCAGATATAGCACTATGCTGGTACCTTCTACTCTGGGCTAAACAAGTGATTGAATGTCTTTGGAGAAAGGCTATTTTGAGCCCCCTAAACAGTCCATTATCTCTCACAAATCCAACTTCATCCCGACTCCTATGCTGAAAAGACTAACTGGATGGTACCAAGCTATCCAAAGATCCCGTCGTGGGCAGGCTTAAATTCAACGTGAGGTCGATCAAGGACCGACTCTGGGATCTTGATTGGGGTTTCTTCCGTGATCCCCTCCAAGATAGGTACAGTCATACCCAACTGTAAGAACATCAGCAATCGTATCAAATTAGGGGAGTAAAACATTCAACTTACGGCAAAATATCTCAGCTTGGTCGCGTGCAACATTGTCGCTTGTTGAGCCGTCACTTCGAATCTCAGGACGCTCCACCCAAGTGGAGGCAGGTCGTGAACAACCACAAGGGCAGGATCTTGTAAGTTTAGTGGTTTCCCCAAGTTACCAGGCCTTTGCATTGCGGCATGAACTGTATCTTCCGGAAACCTCTGTTGGCTGTTGGACCCTAGGAGCCACGCAGGCTCTCCGTGCTTATACAACGGTATCGTCTCGTTGATCTTGTTATCAATGATGAGATCTACTACAGAGCCAAGTGGCAAGTTGCCGATAATAGGCTTGCCAAGAGTTTCATTAGGGCTGTGGAAAAGAAGCGGCAACATTGAGCTATGGAAGAGTTGCCATGGCTTGCCGTTAAGGAAGTACTCTGGTACATACTTCTCCGTCTTTGACGGCTGAGAGCCTGCTGCCAGTCGGAAAGTAAAATCAGCTTGCCCTGGGTCATGCTTGCTGGCAGCTGGTGGTGGTTGTGGGGGATAGGGGGGCAGAAATTGTCCTTCAACTGTGCTGCAGTTGGCCTGTGTATTGCCGTCAGGGAGGAGACATACTTTCTCCGGTGCGATCGAAGGTAGCATCATAGGCTCGCCGTATCTGGGTAAACGCTTTGCCTAAAGCTCAGGAAGTTAGGTTTGCCCCAATACTGCGCTGCGAATTCAAACGTACCGGGTACCTCAAAATCGAGTAGCCGTGAAGATTCTGTAGTATACTGGTCGAGGATATGCGGATAGCATAATCGGCTGGCTCGGCATCTAGCCGCACCAGCACTGTGATTCGACTACCGTTTGGGATATACACAACCTAAGAACCATTAGTTAGATTAAAAACCGGGAAAGGAAAAGGTGCTCATACATCTGTCTCTTGAGGGACAACGAAACCACCGTTGTTGGCTACCACAATCATCTTGTGATGATCAATGGACAATTTCTCCTCGTGTTCAAATCCCACGTTCATGAGATTCAGCATGATATACTTTTGTCCATGCGTTTCGATGATCTGTTGTGGTGATGAGCCTCTTCAACGTCGTGCTAATACGTTTGTTGGGACTGGATATTATACCTCATAGTCAGCCAAGCTAGGAGTGCAAGCCTCATGTGGCAAATTGGGCGGTTGAATGCAGCCCTTTTCATCCAGTGACTGACCGCTCAAGTGATCAAAGCCTGGTTGACGACAATGAACGCGGCCCTTTCCTAAAGTCAAGATACTCATAAGCTGATGTTAGACCAATTCAAGCATTGATACCCATAACCTACCGTTCACGAGAATCGAATCATAGCAATAATACTCTGATCCTTCTGCTTTCATACGAAGCAGTTTCCAAACTGTGTCGCGATGTTGGTGATTCTGTATCATGAGGTGACGAATCTCTCGTTCAGCTTCCATAACCTGGCGCAGCTCAAGAGTGTCATTCGAGATCAAATGATATGGTCGAGGACGTTCTGGTGGAGGTGCAACGTAAAGAGCTCCATATAGTCCCTGGTGAGATATGTCAGTCACAGTCGCAACATAGAACTCTGGCGAGTGATCGGAATACGTGACTGGCTCACATCAACTGAAGCTGTGGTGGTATGCTCGGCAAACCAGTTCAAACCCCATGAGCCTGATGTGTCGTATGCGTTTGTCCAGTTACCCCTTGGAAGGGTAGGGAACTGCAACAAGAGGTTATTACAAGCTGTTCCTCTGTCATCTCATAAATCTTAACCTACTTGCGATAAACCTGCTGTTCCATCGTTCCAGTTACCAACAGTTCTTTTTGGGAATGTTGTCAGTTTGGGATCAGAAGTAATCTGCAAGGATTACTTACTGTTTATGTCCGACACCAGACCTGGAGGTAATTGTTATCATGGTACATTAGGCACAAGTCGAGGTAACCTACAAGTGGATTGACGACTGCGCATAAATATCACTTTTAACGGACAATTGGACAATGTCTCCCTCATCAGCGTGAAGTATCGGGCATGGAGATTGTCCATTACAGGTGAATACAACCCTCCACCGGCCTCCGTCTGTGAATTTAAGCATTATTACTCGCAATTATACAAGCAGAAGACGAACTTACCTGGATTCATCCATCGTACGCCTGTCTCCAGATGGTAGCTCCGAGTCAATGGGTCAGGCTTTGAGGCAGCATCGTCCTCAGCCCAGTAAGAAAAAACATGATGTAAATCCTGATGCCAGAAGCTGAAAGCCAAGATAAGGGGTACAAGGATAATAATGGATACCCACACAGTTCGGGAAGTAGCCTGGAATGGCTTCCCCATGGGGATCAGAGTCTGCTTAGAACTCATCACGCATGAGTTTAGCAAGATGATTTTTTTTCTCTTCCTTTGCCGCAGTGTGCGGACAAGCGATGTCTTGATGATGGGGCTAAGGGATAAGTAACCATGAAGAAAAGATATTCCTAGGAGGGCAGTGGCAAACAGGACTGCCGTGAACCTTGTCCTTGGCTCCCCCTCATATTTGCGGCCGGATGTTTTGGATCATAAAACTTCGTTAGCTTCTAGTGAAGTGCCGTGTCCATTGATACACAGATCTTCACGGACCAGTGACCGCTGAGTTTCACCTATTTGAACCAGGGTGTTGAGGTTCATGGTTCAAGCCTCTATTAGGCAGAAGTTCTGGCACGTTGGCATGGTAGACCACAAGTTAAGCCTCTAATCCCTGGTACCTATCGATTGCGGAGAATCTTCCGTCCGAAGTCACATAGTCTCGTGAAACACAAAATGGCCTGATAACTACCGATCCAGGGAGATCCATGCTAGTCATAGCTAAGCTCATAGTCAAGCCCGTAGATCGACCAGTCAGGGATGAGCATGTCGTCTATCCAACAGATCGCAACTCTTGTACTGGGGACCCCCCAGTTAGTCAAAGAATACTAGCAAGATTTATTCCGTGTGCTGAATCGCCGGACTGAATTAATAATCTCATTAATATAGCCTCTTGGTCAAAGACGACAGAACACAAGGATCGTCGGTTCGTAATTACAGGTCAATGCGTATCAAAGGGTGGAGATTGGGCTCCAATACCACAAATACCAAAGCAATAGTACAGTCAGACCCATTATTTTCTTTGTCCAAGGATATGAAGGTGGATGATTTTGGCTTCGGACTGGTGACAACTGCCGGGGTGGAGCGTTGATCGAGTATAGTCGCTCGTTGCTGTCCTATATGGCATATTCGCCCCAGATTTTACAAACAACCTCCAGTTGAGGACCCCAGGGAGAGAATCACCCTCATTCAACCGTTCTTCTCGGCATCTCACAGTTGCGATGGGACAAAAAAACCCAAATTTCTTCTGGTTTCTTTTGCTACTCACTGACTTGGTCAGTTGCTTGCAGAGGTATAATTTGACTATCACCAGCCAATGGAGTGCCGGCGATGGTCATGGTCGACCTGTCTTCGCGATGAACGGGCAGAGCCCAGGTCCTCTGATCTCCGCCGCGGAGGGAGAGGAGGTTGAAGTGTTTGTGGACAACCAATTAGCCACTGAGACTACTATGCATTGGTAAGCTCCACAGAACAATTTGGATTGATACTTGGCTAATAGTCTGCAGGCACGGCGTTTATCAAGTCGACAGGCCCTGGAACGACGGCGTCCCTGGAGTTACCCAGTACTCAATTCAGCCCCGCGACAACTACACATACCGATTTACCGTACAGCAGCAGTACGGCAGCTACTTCTACCATGGTCACTTTGGCCCTGCCTTTGCTGATGGTCAACGGGGTCCCATATGGATATCGCCAGCGGCATGGCGTCCAAGACCCTACGAGTCTATATCATCCTCACCACGAGACATAGCAAGCATGAAACGCGCGGAAGCGAACACTCGACACATTGTCATCAGCGACTGGAACGCCGAACCGATGGACATACTGCTTATCATGTACAGAGACACAGGCATTGTTCCCTGGTGTAGTAACTCGATCGTGTTGAACGGGAAAGGTAGAACCTACTGTCATCCCAGAAAAGTGATCGAATACGTAGGGGGACCAGGCAGAAATTCTCTCGGTTGCCGACTCCAAGAAAAGCAGGAGATGTACTCCAACCAACAAACATGCCAGCCGACCAATGCAGAGCTTGAGGTCGTCACGTCCGTGGATGGTGAAGAGTGGGTGTGGATCAACTTCATCCATTCTGGTGCACATCACGAACTGCAGATCAGCATCGATGAGCATGAGTTCTACGTTGTTGCGGTAGACGGAGAATTTGTTCATCCTCAGAAAGTACATGCTGCTAATTGTAATCTGGGAGAGCGCATCAGGTAAGAACAGCGAAGTTTTCATCATGGCATTATATGTTTTTATCTCAAGTATTGGCTGTGCTATTTGACTCTGACCGAGACGCAGTATCTTGGTGCACCTGAACCAGAAACCAGGCGATTATGCCATCCGACTGACGTCTCTTCGAGTTGAGCAGCTGATCCAGGGCATAGGCATTCTTCGTTATCCTTCCAAGGAAAAACAAAGCGGCGGTTTGACTGTCCCCAACACAAAACCATGGGTGCATCTTAATGGTAGTTTCATATCACCGCCATTAACGGCGATGGATGAGATGAAACTAGCCCCGTACCCCAAGAGGCCTCCACCACTCACTGCAGACCAGACCATCAAGCTTTTCGTCAACATGACGGATCCTGCTGCTTGGTCATTGGGATTAGGTTCTCATCAGGCGTTTCGTCAACAACTTCCTCCTCTCCTTTGGGAAGAGTCATCCAGAGGAAGTACAACATCTGGAGGACAAGGTGCCCTGTTGAATGGATCTGTCGTCGACATCATCTTCGAGAATGGAGCCAACGTGACGACTCAACATCCTTTTCATAAGCACAACCACAAAGCTTGGGTGATTGGCACAGGCCACGGAGGCTTCCCATGGGAAACAGTGGAGGAAGCTATCAAGGGAGGTGCTGGCGAGTATTTCAACTTTGACAACCCTCCAATCCGGGATGGATGTCGACTTGGCAATGCTACCGGGGACTGGACTGTCATTCGTTATAGAATCATGTTTCCGGCCGCCAGCATGTTGCATTGCCACATGATTCATCACTTTGGGGTAAGATCGCATTGGCCCTACGATAATGACCGCAACTAAGCTGACATATTATAGGCTGGACAGCAGGTGGTAATACTTGAAGGGGTAGAATCCATGGCCAAGATTCCCCACGACGTGAAGGAGATGGTTCATGCAGATTTTATACCGGATCTTCGGTATGGTCCTTTAGACTAGTATCCTCAGCTGTTGCAAACCCATAGCATTTATATAACCAGGATACTAAAAAAGCACTGATCTGTTAATAAACACTCACAAGTAATACCAAACCCTCATCTTCGCATGGGCTCACCTCATTTGGCGATATATCAGTCCGCTGTGTCAAAATGCAGACTAACATCCGAGATACCGGAGTATCTGTCGCTTATGAGCCCGAAAACGGTCGTTCGGTTATAGAGTCGGTGGTTTCTTCAAATGCTAAGTGATTTTGGTTGGACATCATCCTCTTCATACATGGCACAGGCGGGCACCCTCGCAAGACATGGACTGGTTTCAAAACATCCCCTGAAATAAAAGATTTACCATTAACTTCTGAGCCATCAACCCGGAAACAGTGGAGGAACATTCTCAGTCGTGTGTCCAAGCATTTTCATCAGATCTCTTCAAAGACTGTTCCGAACGCTGAGCCAAAAACAAATCACGCCACAGCGGGAGAGACCCCTGATGCCCCTACCACAGTATCCTGGCCTGTTGAACTCTTTCGAAGGAATGTCCAAACTCACGCATCCTTATGTTCGGCTACGATAGCAAGATTATTAGGTATTCGGCTGGTGCGATTAGTGAGAACAGTGTCTTTTCACATGCGAAAGATCTTCTTTTTGCTCTGTGCCGCGAAAGAGCACTTCATCGCCCTCTTGTATGCGTAGCTCACAGCTTAGGTGGTATCATCGTCAGGGAGGTTAGTCTGACTTACGGTATATAGCTTCCACTAATTGTATGTCCCAAAGGTGCTTTCTAGGTCTTCATCGTCCACGGAAAGTGAGCACCGAAACGTCGGCGAGTCGATCGCGGCGGTGATCTTCCTTGGCAACCCACACCGTAGGAGTGTGGATATCGCGGCCATGGGTGAATTAGTTCACTCCACTCTCAGCGGTCTCGGAATAGCGACAGCTCCCGTCATTTTGGACTCTCTTGGCCTCAAAAATACAGATCTCGAACGAGCGCAGGAAGACTTTTCTCGACTATGGCAAAGGAATGATTTCAAATTCAAAACCTTCCAAGAGGGGCTCAGTCTCGCTAAGCTGGGAAGGAAGGTGATTCCCGAATACTCTTCCCTCATTGGAACTGACCGCGAACATACGGAGACGCTTCAAGCCGACCATGTAAAGACGTGTCGATATTCTGGGTTAGGAGACCCGAACTACCGTAAAGTTGCCAGCGAGATCCACTCCATCTATCTCTCAATCATGGCATTGAATCAACCCGAGTCTCTAATTACCCGGGAAACACCGATTCGCAACCAATTGACGAGGATGGGTTCGTTGTCCCAAATTTTTGAAAACGGCTTTGAGGGCCATTACGGTAAGGCTTGCCTTTAATCCTTGTGGTTTCCAGCCATCAACAGCAGATGCGAGAGTCTGGAAGGTCCAGCTGCACAGACATGCCATTGGCTCTTCAGGCATGAGTTGTATCAAGATTGGCTCATCAGTCGAAACCGTGAAAAGCATCAAGGACTTATTTGGCTGAAGGGTAAACCTGGTTCAGGAAAGTCAACTTTGATGAAAGAAGCATTTCGTCGAGCGACTTTAGGGCAAGCGAAAACTTCGTCCCCATGGCAAACAGCAGCTTTCTTCTTAAACGACAAAGGCAATGAGCTTGAGCACTCAGTTACTGGACTTCTCCGGTCCCTACTTTATCAGCTTCTCTGCAAGGATCCATCTTCTTTTCATCACTTCCGGGAGTTCTGGGATGAGAAGACCGACAGTGAAGCGGGTCTCACGCCAGAGTCTGCCGCTTAGAAAGGAGCCGAGCTCAAAAGTGTCTTTGAGTCGGTGATCATGCAACAAGCGAAGAGGAAAGTCTCCATCTTTATTGATGCTCTGGACGAGTGCGACTCGAGTAGCCTCCGAGATATCGCCTACTTCTGGCGCAAGATCACCAAGTCAGCTTATATTGTCGGGATAGATCTGACATCTGCTTATCGAGTCACCATTTCCCATCTGTCACTGTCAGTGACTGTCCAGAAATCATCATGGAACAGTGTAATAGTCGCGATATTGCAACATACCTGTCGCAGAGATTTGAGGTTGGAACTGCCAGCGAGGAAGCACAGTGGCAAAGCTTGAAAGACAAAATCATGCAAATGTCGGCAGGAGTATTTTCCCTTCAATACAATGAATGTGTCCACCAATACACGTCCTGATGTGAGAGTGGAACATCTCTTTTCAGGCGGTGACCCACGCACCAATGAGGACTGGCTGCTACTTGATGTTCACACACTGATGCTCCACGAGCATAACCGTCTTTGTGGCATTTTGAAGAAGCAGAAGCTTCACTGGGACGACGAACAGCTCTATCAGACCGTGCGACTACTCATGTCTGCAAAACATGCATTGATGGCCGACTCATATCAAATGGTCTACTGGACAGACGAGATGCCCTGGCCCAGGGATGATGGATTTCCTCTACAGTCAGAGTTTGGAGAAAATGCTTGAGAGATCAACCCTACCAACACCTACCCCCAGCCACTGGTCACTACGAATGGTAAACCCATGACAGTCTCGGTAGAGATGGCTATCGTCTACCGCTTCCACGAGTTTATCATCCCAAGCTTTCCCATCAAGAATCAGAATAACGAGACTTCGTGGGAGAAGAACCTCTTTGATACCAACTTCAACGCACTGGCTCCCTCAATGTCGGTCTAGAAAAGGTTCTCGGCACCATGGCCACACATTCCGAACTTCAAATCTACAGTTAATGAGAACTTCCGTAGCGCTGGGTAGTACCGCGGTCGTCCCTTCGATATTGTTGTGTCAAGTATCGTGCCCGAGCGAGAGCAAGGCCTGCCAACTTTCAACCAATACTTCCGTGAGTATAACAAATATAATCCAGAAGTCGTGGCCACCGTTCGTGGCACATGGGACTAGTTCTCCACCAACTCTGAAGTTATTCGAGACCTGAAGAGGCTCTACAATCATCCTGACGATGTTGACCTCGTGGTTGGTTATCAGCTAGACGAATAATGGTTTCCTGGGATCACAGTTCTTAAATCAACCTTTATCGTCAGTCTTTTTTAGTTTGTTCGGTATGGGAAACTCTGACCGCTTCTTCATCGGCTTCTCTATGATGCGCTGTCTCCTTGTCCACCCCCCTGAGACTGTCATCCTAGTAACGCCTTGGAAGACTTGTTCTGGGAGCGTAAATATGTACCTGGATTCCCCAAATTTAGATGTTACAGCGAATTTCGGATGAAGGAACTCGACCTACCAGCTCACGCAGTTAATCTTCTTTGGCAGTTGATCACATAAAGCTCGGAGATCATCTGCGTGCAAAGATCGCCACTATTCCCACACGACAATATTACCAACCCTTTCATGTGTATGAAGCCGTCCGAACAATCTAATGTGTCAGAATTGGTCTTGATGGCTCTTCAACTAGTCTTGTCCTTGATAAAACAAGGGTCTTTCAAATTTATCGCGACAATTATCATTGCTGTCCTCAATGGCATCACGGCAGTCACCCACTATCTGCGCTCATGGCCACGGGGCGACACACCACCCTCGTGCCTTGCTTGGCCGATTATAGACGATCCGCTCTCCCTTCAAATCAATCCCCGCAAGTAAGGAAGTAAAGGGGCGGGGGCAGGCCATGTAAACCAGCCAAGGAGAAACAGGTGTCGTCTTTTGTGCCAGGACCATCGGGTAGGCTAGATACTACAGAGTAAAATGCGAGATCATACGACTGAAAAAGCTTTTCACTCATTGAACCAACAACCTTCTGATGGGGTTGTAACGGCACAATATCCCAGCTTGACACAGGGATAGGGAGACGTTCTGTGAGTCTCATTGGTTACCAACTATCTGGATTTCAACACCCCGCCAATCTGTCAAGGTTCAACAGCATGGTCCAACGTTTCTCACAGTACGTGCCCAGGTGCCCTGAAGTTAATGTTTCAAATACCCTCGTTTAGGCACCGCACAAGCAGTTTCGTGAAGTGGAGAGCCAAAAGACCATAAAGAGTTGTTCGCCTTGGCTGAGTGTCACTCTTGCCCGATGGGATGCATAGTTTCTATTGAGGTGCGACGTTTGACTCGTCAATATAAGCGCCAATGGGCTTTTATAGCTTGTTAGTGTTGTTTATATCTCTAGAGATAGGAAGAATCATCAAATCTGGTGTCCTGTCCTTACCAGCACTAGGAAGCGTTCTCTAGCACGGCACAGCTAACCCTGCTGTAGAAGCCGGAAGTCTTGGTTTAGTTCCGCAGTACCCCTGGAGTGACGTTCTATATGGGGCGCTCCACTTGCCGTTGCAGGCCGGTTACATTGAGCTGCGGAACTGCCCCCCGCGTAAGTCAGGCCATGGGTTGCAGGCCCCACGACGATGATCCCAGCGTCCTCATAATATTCTACAGCGGAGAATTGCGTCAGAGGTCCTGCTGATCACAACGCGGCCCAACATCTTGTAAACCTTTGGCCAAATGGCAGTACCAAGTCAGTCTCGCCATGCATCAACTACGCTCCCTTACAGCCGTCACATATCTTCCACTGGGAATGAGATAGTAATTTTAGAATTTGAGTGTCTAAGTGAGTCCCAGCGGACTCGTCCGAACTCAAGAATAGGAACTTCCCGTGTTGGATAATCTACATGTACACTTGCGATCTAGTTCCTAGTATCTATAGATGGATGCTGCATCGGATGCCCTAGCAATGGGCGGATCCTTATGCATCACTGGAACCATTACGTGTAGTGCCAACCCATGAGAACTCGTTCTGGATATGGATAGCGGTTGATCCCTGACCCACAAACTCATTTTCGCCATGAGAAATGTCGTTGGTAAGCTCGAACTCGTCGTCCTGACGCAGCTTGACGTCGCCATGAAACTGCTTCCACTGGCTCCTCGGCTTGTTTCGAGCGTTGTCATCCCAAGGATTGTAGCTGTCATCAGCCGACGTGGCTCTTTCCCACCATCTTCGTAACAAAGGACCAAACGTCGGTAGGCAGGCGCAGACGATACCGACAAGAGGCTCGCAGCAAGACCAGATAAACACCTGGGCCATAGCCCAAGTAAAGTCTTGAGCCTTGACCAGCCTGTCCATATATACGATTCGCACGACACTCGCAACGCAGACACTAGACTTCCATGTCAGCACATACTTGATATCACAATAGCATATCTCGAAGCACGTACAAGGCACCAAGAAGGAGGATGCCTCCCACCGCAACCTTTTGGCTGTTTGGCATTTGAAGTTTAAGGACTGACTTGATTATCAGTCAAAGCACATAAGCCGGTTTCCGTTTGCTATTTGTTACTCACTGGTAGGGATTGGTACACAAAGGATGGCGATGTCGATCAACATAGCGCAGATTCCATTGACAAAGTAGAAGAGCGAGGTATTCATGCATGCTCCTTCGGCTTCGGGGTTGGTGAATTGCTCCCAGAAGAAGCTCGCAGGACGGCAGCCTGAGAACCAGGCGATGATGATGGCCACCCAATACCCAACAACCAGGCCCATACAGATATAATGTGATAGGTTGATTCCGAAGACACGTCGATAGAAGAGCAAGATCGATGCTTTTGTCAATGTCACAGTGGTCGCGTAGATGAGGACGAAAGCGTATGTCATCTTCCACAATGTGGTAAATTCGTCGAAGGTGACAACCCACAGGTGCTTTCCACCACCGTACGGGATACTCATGATACAAAGGGCTGCCGTTCCTAAGGCAAAGGACTGTTGTCATTTAATAACTGACCTCGCGAAAAATTGGGTTGGTACACAAGTCTTTGAACTTACCAATGCTACCATAATCAGATAATCGTCAATGGCAATCTTGGTCCCTGACCTGAATCTAGCAACTAGACGTATGGATACTGCCAGTATACCCAGTGCCATCAAGGCGATGACGGGTCTTAGAATCTCCCCATCCTGCGTCTCTGTGAGGTCAACTCCAGGCGGAGCCGGTCCCCAATCTCCTGAAGCTGACATTCAGTGCACGATATCGAATCTTCGTGGTAAAACAGAAACAAAAAAGGAAAGAGAGCTAGAAATGAGAGGAACAGAAATGCACACCAAGCGCCTGGAAAGAGGATATTTTGATCTTGGGTTTGCAGAATGGTAGATGTTGTTAGTTATTAATGTCCAAGCAGTGCCAAGGACTTTCATTGTTACCGAGAGGATCCCCGGACGTGTGAGAGGCCGAGTATCATGCATTGCGAACAATAGACCAGGTTCTGCCAACGCTTCATCATCTCTGAAATATTACCGCAGCCATTTTCAACAGACTCATTCTTTCAACACATCTAAGAATTAAGATCGCCAATCTCTCTTCACCAAACTGGTTCCCAAGACCGAAGTGCCCCAGTTCTCCGATGCATGTTGGTAGTTAACACCCTGCTACTAGCAAGGATCAACCACTTCAACCAACAACGTTTACCCGCACGTGCCAGGCTCGAAACTGAAGCGAGACATTGGATGTAACTTGTTGGTTGTTCTTTTTTACCTGCGAGCTGCTAACTTAGTCAAGATTAGTCCCAATATCCTGAGAGGAGTGGTTGGACACGTCACGCTGCAAATGCCTCACCTATGAATCCGTAACTCAGAAGTTACTGACATCTCCCCAACAGGTAAAAGACACTTATCTCCTACCCGGCTTCCAAGTCTTGTCTAGCGACGGTGCAGCAAAGTTCATAATAGTAATATGGAATTATTAAGTTAACCAATGTTGAATGGCTATAAACATCAAGACAAGTGTGTCTGTGTTTGTGCGAGGTTTATTCTTTATGGAGACCCTAGCGCTTCTATATCCTGTCATTTCAGTACTCGTTCACGCTCAGGGGCCTCCTTCTTCTCCCCTTATTCATTTCCAACATAGCAAAAGAATACACAGGGAAAGCCTATCGATGATGGAGGGGACCCGGTTGTTCTGCATACGGTAGCCTCCGGAATGGAGACTGTGTAAAGGGTGACCAGGGTCCAAATCTGTCAAATACCACTCTTGACCCTGCTTGTCCACAAACCCAACAACAGCAAAGAAAGTTCTCGACCACCATCTTACCTTTTATAGATTCGTCTTACTACAAGGAAGAAGAAAGGTCTCATATCAGCTAGGACTGTGTCACCATGCGTATCTCCCCGTTTACCGACGATCCTCTGCTCGAGCAGCCCGCTTTCACCGCCACACGGAGGATGCGGGTGGTCTGCATCGGCGCCGGATTCTCGGGGCTGCTCGTCGCGCACAAGGTTCAACACGAGATGAATTTGGAGGACGATGTCGACTTGGTAATCTACGAACGGAATGCGGACATCGGTGGGACTTGGTTTGAAAACACTTATCCTGGTGCTGCTTGGTGAGTCCCAAATACTTAATGTTCAGCCCCAAAAGGGTAAATCTTCGTCATTTACATTAACCTTGGATTCCAGTGACTTTCCTGCTCGTAAGTTTCGCTCGAGAAAATCATTTACCAGTTCACTTACAAGATCTAAGATGCTTACATCTTCCCCTTCGAGGGAAACCCGGATTGGAGCAAATTCTACGTGAATCAAGAGGAGATCCAGAGTTATATCAAGAGCACGGCAGAAAAGTATAACCTGACTAAATATGTCCAGCTCAGTACGACCATCAAAGAGACAATCTGGAACGAGGAGTCTGGCACATGGAAAATCAAGCTCGAACAGGGTGGTGAGATGAAGGAGGATGAGGCAGACTTTGTCATCAACGCATCAGGATTTTTGAAGTAGGTCTCGCCATGGTAAGCTCGATGCCATCAGTCTGTTAACCAACATCTCTAGCAAATGGAAGTGGCCAGATATTCCCGGTCTCTTTGACTTCAAGGGCAAGCTCTTACATAGCGCAAAATGGTACTTCCCTGCCTCTTACATGCTTTCCCTTGCCTAACATGATAGGGACAACTCTTACGACTGGGAAGGCAAGAAGGTGGCTGTCATTGGGAATGGGGCCTCTGGAATTCAGATCGTCGCCTCTATGCAGCCCAAAGTCGAGAAGCTTGTGAACTACATGCGCCAGCCCACGTGGATTTCCGTCAACTTCCTGATCGAGAAGGCCCCAGATGGTGCAAACCACGCGTATTCAGAGGATCAGAAGAAGCAGTGGCGGGAAGATCCGCAAGCCCTTTACGAGTATAGGAAAGATCTCGAGAAATCGTTAGTATCCCCCTTCTTTTGCTTTGTCATATCTTGCCAAGTGACTTCTCTTTCTGACTTGATGCCACTAGCATTAATGCCTTCTTCTTTGTTATGTGCCTCGACCATCCCGCGCAACCATTCTACGAAGGGTTATGCAAGGAGCGCATGCATGCATCCATGATAAACAACCCAGAACTCGAGAAGCGTTTCTCCCCCAAGTTCAGACCCGGATGTCGTCGTATCACTCCCGGCGATGGCTATCTTGAGGCTTTACAACAGCCCAACTGTCATGATTCTTGGGATCCCATCGAACGTATCACTGAAGGTGGTATCCAGACGGCAAAAGGTATAGAGAAATTCGATCTCATCGTGTGCGCTACCGGGTTCGACAGTTCATGGCTTCCCCAATGGAAGCTGGTCGGCAGAGATGGCGCTACCCTCGAAGAGTTGTGGAAAGACGACCCTGAGGCATTCTACACATCCATGGTTAGTCAGATGCCAAATTACGCCATGATCAACGGTCCCAACGCTGCCATTTCTCATGGCTCCGTCATTCAACAGATGTCTTGGACTGCCGAATTTATCCTTAAATGGGTGAAGTATATGAACCGCCACCAAATCAAGTATGTATCCCTCGTCACTGTGAATGCAATGACACCCAATCAAGGCCATGGCTGACATGCTCCGCTAGGACTCTTTGTGTCAAGGAAGAGGCGATAAAGGACTACAACGCTTATTCGCAAGAGATGCTCAAGCGTACCGTCTGGTCGGGCGAATGCCGTACCTTGTATAAGAATGGTCGTTCGAAGGGTCGTGTCACTGGCGTGTATGCTGGCTCGGTGGTACACTTTCAAAGAGGCCTGGAAGAGGTCGGGGGTGAGCACTTTGATATGACTTGGAGGAAGAAGAATCGTTTTCTTTGCCTCGGTAATGGGACGGCTGAGACTGATGAGATGGGTTCCGGAAATCTCGCGCCTTATTTTGATGCTTATGCACCTGTATCCAAGGAATAATATCAAGATATTATATACATTTGAGGACTACTTTAGTTGTGTGATTGGAAGATACATCCTAGTCACGTTCAACAGCGATTCAAGTAAAAACCTTACCACAGACCGGAGACGTGGAGCATGGCATTAACAAGCGGCATTTTTCCGGATACAATACTGGGCTCCCTATTTTTCGCCACCTGACAGTGTTAACTTTTCATCCTGGGTCTCTGTTGCTAACCATTAAATTCAAAACCTCTGCACTCCGCCGCTCGAGATCTTTAGTGCTCTGAACGCCATGGAGTATCGGGATCGCTCTAACGTCTTTACACAATTTTGGGCGCAGCTAATTGCTCGTGATGATTTGCTACACAGAACAAAGGCAATAGAAAAAACCCGCATTTGCGAACAAGCTATGGATTGTCTGATTGATCTTGTCGGGCCTTGGTGGAGCTATCGAGAAAAGATAGCGCTTGTGGTGCCTTGGCCGCTTTCTGACTCGATCATCGGCGATGAGCTGCATCAGGACTATCTACACCTTCCCATTCTAATGACATCTAGCCGCCTGCGAAGTATTTCTAGTCGACTTATTATTATCCTCCCGTCTCGCTATAATGTTATAGCCCTTATCGAAGCTATTAAGTCATTCCCTAAAATCAACTAAGAAATCCTTCGGAGAGCTAGATGCGTAAAGTTTACTCTATAACCTAAAGTTGGCTTCGACAGTACCCCGTACAAAGACGTTGGGCTCTGGTCACAAAGCCGATTGTCTTCCTCCTGGTGTTAAGGAAGCTATAGAAGCAATCTGTTGTCGTTTTAGCAGGCCGCGAACGCAGTGAATGATAGGAAAGTTAAGGAGGGCTGCTCTCCGGGCCCTACCTGAGTAACCGATTCGCGACTGCTAATGTTATTACTATTGGTCTATCTATCGCTAAACTCACAGAGTATAACACCGCCTTGAGATTATAATCCACTAACGATATATATTAAACATTTTTTGTTCTGTTATTTAGACGGCTAAATCTGTAGCTATGAGTATGTAGCAGATACAACAACACATGTACAGGCACCAACCAACAGCACAGGTCAAAAGACTAAGTGCCAAAGACGCGATAATAGGACTAGGTATCTGGAAAACGACCACACACCCCACCATGAAGCATAATAATACCAATACAATGATCTTGGGCTCCCTGCCAAGTGCCATCATTGACCGCCAGCGTTTGGTGATTCTAGCGAAATTGCAATTGACGTCAATGTCTGCCTCGTTTAGTAGTTCAACCACCTTAGCATGACCCTTTTCTGTAGCAAACCACAAGGGTGTTTTTCCATGGATATCCTTACAATGTATGTCGGCTCCTCTCTCTATTAGTAGTCGAACAACCTCTTCGTAGCCAGACTGGGCCGCGAGAGATAGTGGTGTCCTGCCCTCGTGGCTTGAAAGGGCAGTGCACCTAGAATCCACGTCGACTCCCTCCTCAAGCAATGACCGGACAATAGCCGCGGAACCCCTCTCCGCGGCATACGATAGAGCGGTCCGGCCCAAGTGATCTGCAGCGTTCAGTTTGGTCTTGCCCATCTCGAGTAATAACCGCATAATGGCCTTGTGTTCACGGATTGCAGCATAGAGTAAAGGGGTCCAGCCGTCGTCACATGCAAGGTTCGAATCAATGTTGTCTCTTTCAAGTAGCATCCGGGCAACGGTCTCATGCCCATCATCTGCAGCAAACGACAATGGTGTCCTTCCGGCGTACTGACTTTCACCAGGTGGTTTTGAGTTCACATCGGCCCCCTTCGCGATCAGAAGCTGAACAACAGCATCATGCCCGCGTTCTGCAGCAATTGACAGTGGCGTTCTCCCTTTAAACTCCAGATCATAAGGGCCGGGATTGATGGCTTTGGACTCAATATTAGCTCCTTTCTCGAGCAATAATCGGACAGCTGCTTCATGCCCGCGCTCCGTCATGTGGGACAATGGTGTCCGCCCGGTTTCGTCTGGAACGTCTATCTGAACTACACCAGCTTCAATCAGCAACCTAGTAGTGGCTTCGTGCCCAGAGGATGCAGCGAACACAATTGGTGTGGCATATAAAACACCTGCTATGGAGTCCATGGGCTCCAGATTCGCTCCTTTTTGAATGAGTAACCGGAGGATCGCATTATGACCCCGCTCTGCTGCGAATGATAGCGGTGTTCTTCCGTCTGACCAGGTGCCCCTAGTCTCGGAGTTCGGATTTGCACCTGCCATCAGCAATAGCCGGACAATGCCTTCATGCCCCATGTGTGATGCGAATGATAGCGGCGTTCTCCCATTGGCTTGACCGCTCATGACTTCAGAGTCATGGCAGGCACCTTTGGCCAATAATAGTCGGATAATAGCCTCATGCCCCTTAGCTGCCGCAAATGATAACGGTGTCCTCCCTTCTTCCCACGATCCTCCTAATATCTTGGGATCGGGATTAGCACCCTTATCCAATAGCAGCTGAACAACTGATAGGTGACCGTTCTCAGCCGCTAATGACAGAGGTGTCCGGACATCTTTCAATCTGTCAACATTCATTGCGGGTTTTGGATCGGGATCGTGATTTGCCCCTTGTTCGAGCAACAGGCTCACAATAGTCTAATATCCCAGAGCTGCAGCCCATGATAAGGGCGTACGGCCATGGATATCAACAGAATTGAGATGATGTTTGCTTACGTTAAGCAACAGCTTGACAAGGGTCATGTTTCCACTTCCTGCAGCGAACGATAGCGGGGTTCGCCCTTCATCGAAACCACACACCATTTTGAGATGGGAAGTAGCGCCCCTTTTAAGCAAGAGTCGAATAATAGCCTATCCTAGCTGCGCAGCAGATTCAGCTCTAAATCTAATAGCTTTCCTATATAAAAAAAAACCGCGCTAATAAATAAATAACTTAAATCTATTATAC
>JABEXW010000658.1:0-61332 GCA_013266185.1 Fusarium sarcochroum
ATCCGCACCGTTTTTTATATACGAGCCCGTATTTCACCTTTCTCCTTTCTATCTGTCACCTCCTATTTTACCATTGCCATCTCCCGCATTTCCAGCTGAAGTAGCAGAAGCCAAACACTCGATGATAAACGCCATGGACTGGACAAAACTAGTCACCTTAAAACCCCTCTCCGAAGGAACGCTTCGCGACATTCACGCGTCAGATCAGGATATTTACCCCGCAGATCTCCCGTTCGACCGCCTGCAAGCCTGGGCGACAGCGGCACCCGACCTGTCAATTGAATTCATCGCTGACGATTCAAGCGACCAGACCGGACCAGTCTCCGTTGGAGTAGTCGTCGCGGTGCCCGTTAAGCTCGACATATGGAATGATCTTCTCTCCGGTGTCGTGAAGGAGACCAATCTAGAGGCATCCACCGACTTCGGCAGCCCAGATCTAGAATCTAGCCGTGTCGTCGGCGTGCATATCTTCCACATCGAGCGACATGCGTCCTACATTGGACAGCAGCCCGTCAAAGCATTTGGAAAGTTCGCCGTCGATTCTGCCGTTCAAACGGCAAAGAAGCAGGGCTTCACCGTGGTAGGCACATCGGGTGAGTCGTTCCAAAGTAGTGCTGATCTTTACTTACATTGTTCCAGCACTCACAGCGACTGATGATGGGGAGCGGACATTTAAGCGCTTGGAATTTGTACCGACGGGATACGAGGAAGTCTGGACGGCTGGGGAGGCCCCTCGAAGCGGCTCACGAGAAGAAAGCATGGATGATGGTTCAGTCTTCAGCCGCGCAATTATGATGAGGCGGGATGAGTAAACCTGCCGCAAGGTGGTGCTTTAGGTAGTGTAGCTGGCGTTTTGATCGTCTCTAGACTGAGAGCTTATGGCAGAAAACACCCATCTCACTAGTTATGGGGTTGGTACCAACGGGAAAAGAGCAAGCATGAAACATCCAGCTCTCGGTTGGACCTGCTGCCAACAGATTAGTTTTCAAGCACCACTTACATCCCCGTCATTTCAGAGAGTAGTGTCGCACTACCTGCAGCCAAAATTTGGGACATCGTCCGGGTTGCGATTGACGCAACAAGGCATCTTCTCTACTAATTAGAGTAACTAGAGAATTGATATTTGAAACCTCGTATCCTGCGACGTCTGCACCTTATCGAAGACTTGTATAGCCCCATCGTTTCTAAGATCGATAGGAAATACCTGCAACGATAACGAGGTCTATCTGAATAAACCCCAAGTAAAATTGACTTGTTCACTAAAAACTTGGGAATTATCGTGTTGTATGATGAACATGTATTCGACGACGCAGAATTGGTGGTTGCATTATTAATTTATTTCGCTGCTATGGTAACTATCACTGTATAAGCGATCATGGCGTCACGAACAATGTCCTAACCTAAAATGCATGCCTAGAGGCTTGTTAGCATGGACGGACAAGGTCGGAAGAATTGATAAAGCCATACAAGAAGTATGGCATGCGCCATCAGACAAGTTTGGCTACCAGGCCGATCGCGGAGCCGCTCAAAAGGTTCAGATTAAACCGAATCGATGTTACGTCACGAGTCATGCCGCCAATAGTCACTCGGTTGGACCTGCTCTGAACTCTTGGGCTCCAACTGAGCAATGATTGCAGATAACAGAACAGACTTACCCTGCGTGGAAGGTGGAGATCGAGTAAAGCATGCTATCAACTGGTCCTGATTCGCTAGGATTGAAGTATCCGCTCTCAATCGCTTGGACCTTCACCACTTTTTATCTCGTGCGGGGAAAAATGGTATTCATACCCCGTGGGGAATCATGATAACGTTTGGCAAGGGTTTTCGAAGAGCGACAAATACATATATAAAGATCAACCAGTACGTTTCTCTGTTGACATCTTCAAACATCCATCTATATACATTGTTCTGCAAAATGGGCGACTTAAAGAATGCCGTCTCTTCCCCAAACCATGCTCCGTCCGTACAGGAAGCCGGTATGACTACCAGGGATGTTCCATTGTGGAAATACATATGGCAGCATAGTTTGACACAGATGATACTCTTGAGTATCCAGGCTTTTTGTGGTCCTGCTATGTCGGACGCCATTGCAGGTTTGTACCTCCCAAGACGTAAGGCTACGCATGGAAGACTAACCAATCCCAGGCCTTGGCGGTGGTGGTCTTGCAACTCCTCAAGTATCCAATATTTCAACAGCCCTTCGCTATGCTGCACTCGCTTTGAGTATGTATCTTTCCAAATAGTATCGACCAGAACTAATCTCGGGGATTAGCCTGTTTCATGGGCGGTCCCATTGTCAATAAAATTGGCGTCAAGTGGGCTCTGGTCATTGGCTCCATGTCATTCCCCATCCAAGGATCAGCTTATTACTGTAACAGCAAGTTTGGCAATCAATGGGTTAGTACACACCTTCACTTATATCAGGTAGTTGATAGCTAACTAGCCCAGTATCTCATTCTCAGCGGTGCAATTGGCGGTGTTGGAACTGGTTGCTGGTATGTCGCTGAGGCTGGCGCCATCATGACCCTTGCGCCCTCTGGTGCGCGTGGTAAATACCTGGCCCTGTGGATCGTATCAAGAAATCTGGGGCAACTCGTTGGCGGTGCGATCAAGTAAGTCTCTGACCCAGCTGATATGGGCTCGACTGACTCTCCCTCAGCCTGTCCAAGAACCACGAGAAAGGCGTCAGTGGTGGCGTCACACCAGATACTTACATAGCCTTTTTGATCATTGAGTGCCTAGCGTGAGTGTCCTCGCATATGATTCAATATCGGAGTGCTAACATTAATGTAGGTTGCCATTCGCTTTCATGATCGTACCGTTCGAGCGCGTCATTCGATCCGATGGCACCAAAATCGTCACAGCAGAGACACTTTCTACCAAACAGGAAATCCGTCGCATATCAAAGACAATGACCTCAAAACTCATTATTCTTTCAGCCATCTGGGCTCTGTGGTCTTTCTTTTACAGGTAAGTAGAATAATTTCGGGATAGGACCGCAAGGTACTAATGTGCCGATAGTGGCTCCTGGTCAACGTATCTAGGCATCCACTTCACAGTGCGTGCGCGAGCCCTTTCATCTCTCATTTCACCTTTCTTCTGCATGTGAGTACAGGTCATTACTCAATGCGCATAAGATCCACTAACCTTTCTAGCGTTGGCTGCTTCGGTCTCGGCTTCATCCTCGACGCTGAAAAGCTTGCCCAACGTCGCCGTGCTCAAATTGGCATGTATACCGTCGTGATTCTCAATGTGGGAGTATACATCTGGTCAATCATCATGCAAGTACGTTTCGAGCACAATGATCCAGGCGCAATCGACTGGGATGACGGGCTATTTGCAACATCTTTCTTGCCGTATTTCTTTGTGCAGACTACGGGACCTTTGTCACAGTCGTATATGTATTGGCTTCTGTCATCTTTTGCGACGAATGCTCAAGGTATGTCGAGTAAGAAAGAGACAAGCGTGCTGTGGTTAATATTAGCTTAGAAAACGTGAGAAACGGAGCTGCCTTTCGATGTCTTGAGGCTATCGGTCAAGCAATTGCGTATGGCATGAACTCTCAAACAAAGAGCGACCCTCTTGTTGGATTGTAAGTTCTATCGTCATCAAATCTCATCATATATAAGACTGACTGACGGGCCTTCAGCTGCGTGACGTTTGGTTTGCTCGGTGCTTCACTTACACCTATGATCATGCTGGTCAACACCACTCCCGACAAGATCCCCGCCGATGAAATCGCCGAGCAGCAGGTATTAGAAGGAAAGCTTGGAGATATTGAAGGTCAAACTATTACTACCGACAGCAAAGTAGATCAGAAGTAGGTGATGGTCAATTCTGAGTTGTGCGTAATTCTAGCTTGGGTATGTTGTAATAATTGGGTCAAGATTGGATCAGTTAAGATAGTCTGGATTATAACCGTATTCAAACCTTGTTATAGATCTAGAGTTTCTATCCATCGAAATCCTAGAAATTGAAACGGCGTTGAAAGCCACAGTTGATATGATAATGCAGATGAGAGCACTGAAAGAGCTATGAGACGCTGAGCCTGTCGGTAGCACTAGCCCCCAGACCACAGTACATTGTCAATATTCTTGCAGCCAATGATGCTTCAGTAGGAATCATCTCCTCGGGTGAACTATTTTGACTGCCTACCCCATAGCTACGTGACTTGATACAGGCATCTAATGGCTTCATCATTGTGCCCTACGACAGAGGGAGATCGTTAATTTCACAGGAATTAGAGCAAATCCAGTTGCCAGAAGAACAGTATATGGCATTTCTAAATATACAAGCCCCCCTTAGAGCGGTCTGGCTTTTGAAGATAAGATCCAGTATCCTCCTCAGCATATGTTTCCCACCTCAATCCTCCATTCCACAACTCAATCAAAATGATTTCCTCACGCTTTACTTGGAGGCGTTGACGCGGCACAGGAGCCAGCCAAACTCAACAGGGTTGGTGCTGATACGTGCACCCTCGTCGGCAGTGAAATCCTTGCTACCAGGAACACTGCCGTACTTGTCCTTGTACATCTGGCAAGTGATCTGGTCGACGTCGGGAGCCTTAACACCCTTGACAGTAGAATAGGCGCGGGCGATTTCGATCTCGGTGACCTTCCTGGTGGCGTGGGTGAGAACGCCGAGAGGGACGTTGAGAGGTGAAGAGTCGTCGCCGTTGTAGGTCATGATGGCGACGCCAATGTAGGGCTTCTCCTTGGGAGCTGCAGCAACAGCTGTGGAGAGAGTGGCAATGCCGGCGAGGATAGTGGGGAAATACATGGTTATGGTTGGTAAATTGTTTGCGGATTGAAAGTTGGTTGTTTTAGTGTTTCTGATGTTTGTTTGATGGTGAGACGTTGTAGTCACTTTATGAATGGGATTATAGTAGTCTTTATACTTCCGTCCACTTCCCTTTTGAAGCCCTTTCTCGTAATGTCTAAGACTCCCCAGCTCGTGTGTTTGTGGAAGCCCAGGCCTTCCATCTGACATGCATAGTAAGCACTACATTCCTTTTTCCCCCGCCGACGACCCGTGCTACCAATCACTTGGCAGATTACCTAATTCCATCTCCGTATCTGTTGGACAGATTTGCCTTACAACATGCAAAGTATTTACAGCTCACATTCCTTCGGACCTCGTATTCCTAAAAAATCTGACCACATCCTTTCGCGGCGATCACCAGATTCGCATGAGGTGGCTGAGGCCGCGCAATGACATTTGGCCAGATGGATTCCGGTTTTCTGGAATCTGAGATAATTAATTGGCTAGAAGGAATAATCGTGCCAACAGTAACACTAGTCTAAAACTAACCTAGGAGGCATAGAATAGAGGGAACGGGAAAATATATTTTTCATTAGAAACAAACAACTGTGAGTGTGGGATTATCACCACCATTATACAGACTTGTATATTACAGCAAAACCCGAGACTGTCCATGTTTATTTTTACCACCTAAGCTGATCTAAACTTGCCATGCATATTTGCCGCAATATGTGCCTGACACGAAAATATGCATAAGAATAGGCTATTTGCTGACCTCTCCACCTTGTTGGCATCCAACCCTGTAAGGCTGACTGAGAGGCTATGCTCTTATAGGATCCAATCATACCACTTACTGGACTAGGATAGCTAGCCTGAATATAACTCATACCCTTAGTAAACGAGACGCGCATCAAGCCTAGGATCCTTTGTTAATATGGCTGAAACAAGCACAAAGCTCACCGTGAATAAGTTTCAAGACACCTCTCCGGAAAAGCCTAACCGCAGTATTAGTGGTCACGCGAGCTATACGAATCGGACACCGGATTCATATTAGAGTGAGACAGACTTCTTATTTGATAACTGTGCCGCAGACGTCATCAAATCAACCAGCAACCAGCACGTTTCTCCGGGACCGTTTCTATTACAAACCCAAACACTAATTCAATATTCATCACAGAGAATGACATAGACTGCAAGGACTTCTTTAGCTCCGAGAAGGCTGCTTGACCTGCCTGTGTTGGTAATCGCCAAGGCTTTTGCATAGCCTATTGTGAGAGTAGAAGGTGCCATGAAAAGCCTAAAGGCCGTGTTGATGCCACCTACGTCGACACTTGCTCTACAAGCTAGCTTCGGTTCCGTCACAAGGGCGCCCGGCATACCAGCAACTCCTCCATCGCTCTCGTTTCGCTATGGAGTAGTTTCAGAGCTGTAATCTGACACAAGTAGGGTATGTGACCGAAAGTATCATGTCACGACTAACAATAAAGACACCACCCCAGTCAACGATCATCGACTACTCCAAAGCTCTTCCAAACAAGTCGCCTTGGGGTGAAAACCGACGTAATTTGCGAGTTACCCACGAACAAGAATGGAACGACTTCGAACACGGTGAGCATGAAGAAGAGCAACATTCGAGTGCATAGGCACTCATCATCCAAATGATATAAACCATCCTAATATGCAACCTACTTTCCCCGATATCCATGTCGTAAAAGTTGAGCTCGCTTGTTCGGCTCCAGCTGAACTCGTCCTATCCCGAGCTCCAATTTGGAGTTTGAAGAGAACACGGGTCGATGATGGTCGACATCAAGTGATGAACCAGAGCCGCACAGAGGGAAACCTACCTCAAGCACCCATTCCCATTCCCATTACCACCAACCCAGCACAGAGGCGCTCGACAAAACCCTTCACATAGTCACACCGACCATGTCTATCTTAAGACACTTCCACACAGCCCTGTCGCTACCCCCGATATCTACAATACACTCTTTGGTATATCGTACGGATGGGAGTCTTCACGCGCAGGTAGTACTCGTACTCACGAAACTGCGGACAGGGAATTTCCATCATTCACTTCGTGCGTCTCTACCATATTTGGCAATTTGAAGCTCATTACATAGATATTAGCATAGTTCAGCACCTGGAACACAGCATCGAAACTTTAATTGAAACGGAAGACCTTCTACATGCCCTTTTGTGATAGTCGATTCCTATGTCCTGGCGAGATAGTAGTAGAATGAAGATAGTTTGGTGCAATCTCAATTGTACTACCTATCTCAGCCTTTCGACCACACCAGTGGATACGTGCCACATGTCCCTTCTTGGAAGTGTTTCCCGCGGAGCTATTGCCAACTTCCACCTTCGGACATTGTTAAATACCGAGCAAAGCATGCACTTTTACTAATGAACTGTGACTAACAATGACCCCCGTATAGAGTATATAACGGAGCCACAAGGCACATATTGTTGCAGTGTGCGTGCCTAGCAGCCAGGATGTCCACGTCCTGCAAAGGACAAATTTCCAATATCGACATATATGATAGATAATAAAATTAGTGGAGACAGGCAAGTCCGTGGAACATCGCGGCGCACATATAATCCTGTCAACAGTAAAAAATACCCCTTCTCATCTCTTCTTGAATCATGGTTCACATCATTGCCGTCACTGGTGGCCAGGGAGATGTAGGCCGGACTATTGTTGAGGTCCTTAGTCAAAATCCACTCAATCGCATTTTTGTTCTATCCCGCAAGGTAACGAAGCCTTTACGACCAAGGTAGCAGTTGACTAACTTCGTCAAGGAACCTATTGATGATTCCTTCATCCATGTCGACTACACCAATGTTGTCCAAATCCAAGATTCGCTTGAAAAGAACGGCATTGGGGTTGTGATTTCCTCCTTGAACCTTATCACCGCAGAGGCCAGTCAAGCAGAGATCAATTTGGCACGGGCCCCTGATTTAGCAAGTAGCACTTGCAGGTTCATTGCTAGCCAGTGGTCTATCAAAGCTTACCATGTGATCTGCATATATACTCAAGCCATATTCGAGATGGGCTGGCTGAGTCAGCAATCGGCCTACAGTCGTGTCACAAGATCATGACGCAATGCCGAGGTTAAATTCCCTCACGGCCCGTTAAGTCCCCAGCAATACCCAGCATATCAGGGTCAAAAGAATAAAACAACTTCTGTATAGTTCTTATACCTGCTTTATCTATTAACATGGCTTCATCACAGACTCCAATCATTGTTGGGGTGGGTGAGATCCGTCAGAAGGAATTCACCCTTGACAACACCTTCGAGCCAGCTCAGCTCATGCTATCAGCTATACGCGACGCAGCAAAAGATTCAACGGTTGATATCAGCCATATAGACAGCATCGCCGTTGTTCCTCCCTGGTCATGGAACTATGCCAATCTCCCTGAGCTGCTGGCCAAGAGGTTAAACATCCAACCATCGCATCTTGAACTTGCGAGTCATGGCGGTCACACGCCTGCATTACTTTGCGACGCAGCAGCAGCGAGAGTTGCCGCAGGGGAAATCAAAGTGGCTGTTGTGACGGGCGGCGAAGCTTTGGCGTCATGTGAGTGACAGTGATGAGAAACTAGACACATCGTCTGACAATAAACTAGTGTTTGCATGTCAAAAGGCTGGACGCATGCCTCCGCCCGGATGGACTGAGGTAGCCCCAGATGCTGAGAGATACAGTCCAAGCGATCTCTCGCTCGTAAAAGGTACCTCTGTACGAAGAAGTCATGCTGCTCAACGACTAACTCTGTGCAGACGCTGGCGCTTTACACTCGATTGGACGACCAATTCAAGTATACCCTTTATATGAAAATGCATTACGAAAAGAAAGGCAACAATCCTTTCAACAAAATGATCAAGAATCAGCGGAGCTCTACGCCAAGTTCGACAAAGTTGCATGTCAACACCCGAATAGTTGGAGAGCAGGCGAAACTCCACGAAGCCTTGAAACCATCAAGACAGTGACCAAGCAAAACCGAATGATATGCACGCCATGTACGTTAATTGTCATGTCATCTGAGGTATTCGCTAATCCTTTAGATCCTTTATTGATGAACGCCTTCAATGGAGTGAACCTCGCTGCGGCGTGCATTGTGACATCAGTCGAACAGGCCACGAAGCTGAAGATTCCCCAGGAGAAGTGGGTATACATTAGAGGAGGCGCGGGAGCAAATGACAGCTCTAACTGTAAACCAACTTGCTTTTCTTTCGTTTTGAAAGATAACTAACATCCTCGACTCTAGTTTGGGAGCGGTCCAACTACTTTTCTAGTCCTGCTATAGAGTATTCTCTTGATAAAGCTCTCGAAGGCGCCAAGCTCCATAAGGATGAAATTGACTGCTTTGACTTTTATTCGTAAGTTAAAATATTTCCGTTTCTTATCGATGCTAATAACTTCTAGATGCTTTCCTATTGTACCGAAACTGGCGTGTAAGCACCTGGGGCTGGATATACGAAGCCCACCCAAACCGATCACACTCCTAGGCGGCCTCACTTCCTTTGGCGGCGCAGGTAACAATTACTCTTTGCATGTAAGTATACTGATCCTTGTAAGAAGAAGTGGTCTGACATAATTCTATAGGCGATTGTTCAGATGGCTAGAACGATACGAAATGGTGTATGCGAGAATGGTCTCGTGCTTGCCAATGGAGGAGTCCTGACATGGCAACACGCTCTTTGTCTCTCTGCGCAGCCACGGCGAGACCTCTCGTCTTATTCGAGAAAAGAGGTTCCTGAAATGGAGGAAACCGTCCCCAGCCCGACCTTCACTGAAAAGGCGCAAGGCGAAGCTGTCATTGAGGTTTGTGGACTTCTTAGTAAACTGATAATCTCTAACTTGCTACAGACTTACACTGTTGACTTTGATCGTAATGGCCCGAAACTGGGCCATATTGTAGGAAGACTTGTGAAGAATGGGCACCGATTTATCGCAAATCACGGCAATGAAGTGACTTTGTCAACTCTTGCAAGTAACAAGGTGGAACCAATCGGTTTAGAAGGGTTTGTTGAGGTGGCACTAGATGGGAGGAATCTTTTCTCCATCAAGCCGAGCATGAAGTTGTAGCTTTAGATTCGTAATCTTACAAGGTAGTAGAGTTTAAGCAGGTGCCGGGGATATGAGATATGTACGTTTTATTTACCGCGCAATGATCCAGAGACAAGCTATTTTTCACTCAAGTCGCCACTGGACGTCCTAACCGCTGAGACAAAGTTCAAGGTGTCATAGCCTATGCCAGCACCTCAAATCCTACCAGATCCGGCGCCCAAGTGCCAGAAGAGGACGTTGTAAAAGTAACCGTGTTGTTGGCTCCTTTCACAAACCCATCAAGGAGGATTGTCAATCGATCAGACTCAAACCAATCACCTCCAGCATTTGGAAAAGCCCAGCGCTTTGAATCCTCCCCGTTGACTGAGATGGACATGTTTCGAGTGTTCGTTTCCCAATCGCCGATGGTGTGATGGTATTCATGGTTGATATAGTCCAGGCCAACATATGCTGATCCGTCCTTTGGTGCACTGACGGAATCAAAAGTAACTTTGGCGCCTTTACCGATAGACGCAATCTTCTTGTTGACAGGCAGGCATTCATCTTTCTCGCAATCAACAAGTTTGGCTGAGCCCTCGAGAGATGCGTCTGAAGCTGCGTAATAACCAGTAGACTTGGGTAGCGAGGCTTGCTCAATGTCCGACAAGACAAGTAGTCGTAGTTCGTGAGGTGCAAGCTCAAACTTCTGAGTGCCTGAGATATCGACGTTTTTATGAGCCCAGACGTCGCGCGCCGATGCTTTCTCAACACCAATAAGACTCAAGTCAACAGAAACTGTCTGAGTCTCATTCTTCCAGTTCGCAACGCCGAGGACCTTGCGGTTAGACGAGAGATTTCCAGCCCATACATCCCATTCTTCCTCGGTGTATCGAATCACCAGCTCAGCTGATTTGCCTAGGGAATCTTGGTTGATGGCGATGACCTCTTTGTTAGACATGACTTCAAGGGAATCAGAAGGAATTTGTTTAGCATCCATGACTCCTCCGATGATTAGAGGTGATTTCATCATGGACCAAAAGCCAAAGTGGAAGCGTTCTTCCTGGTGAGAAAGGGCGTTAAGTCCGATGCTAATTTGGTTAGCCACTAGCTCTGTCACTAGACGAAGAAGGGGCTTACATCAACATGTCCAGGTCGGCAAAGGCACCAGGACGGTTGTATTTGGAATGAGCCACAGCCTGGTTCGTAATGCGCCAAATAGCTCTCCATGCATTAAAGATATCGTTACTCATTCTCCAACTGTTTCCCAGCGGAACAGTCCTATTTCTTGTTAGAGGAGAGAATGTCATGGCTTCGAATGACTTACCATTGGGGAACATCTTCACCAATACCCCATTGACACAGAAAGTATTGGATGTCGCGATCAGTCTCGTTAATAGCTGCGGCCATTTTAATAAATCGATCAGGGCTTTTTGCTTCTGCAGAGTCTGAATCCACCATTTCAGTCTCCGAGGTTGCATAGCAGTTATCGTATCTAAATTAATGAATTAGTGGATGAAATATGAGTTATCGAAGCAAAGCTTACTTGAGAGTATCACCACCCCATTCAGCAAATGACTTGGCATCGATCTCCTCGTATCCTATAATGATCAGTTACTCGCCTTCACTCATTCAAACAGTGAACCTAAGGAAGAGTCATACCCAGCGAGGCAGGGATATCGGTTGAGCCACATTGCAGATATCCAGCTCCGGAATAGAGACCAAACTCTAGGCCTAAATCGTGGATGTATTCCCCAAGAGCTTTGGGACCAGACGGGAACAAAGTCGAGTTCCACTGCAACCTACCCTCATCATCTCTGTCCCTCGAAGGCCATCCACAGTCTACTGTGACAATGGTATAGCCGAGATCGGAAAAGCCAAGGTCCACAAGACCTTTGGCATTGATCTTGATAATGTCTTCTGAGGGTCGGCAGTTATAGTGGTTATAGCTATTCCATCCCATTGGTGGAGTCGGAGACTTGACTGTCTTGGCGAAAGTGCCAGGTAAACTGGCGAGAAGCGCCGAAAGCACGAGAGTTGACATGGTAAAGTTATGAATTAGTGAAATGATGACCATATCGCGGTCTTCATTAGAAACACGAACAAATGCGAGAGTCTGAAGGTACT
Source organism: Fusarium sarcochroum (assembly GCA_013266185.1). Classification (NCBI taxonomy): domain Eukaryota; kingdom Fungi; phylum Ascomycota; class Sordariomycetes; order Hypocreales; family Nectriaceae; genus Fusarium; species Fusarium sarcochroum. The sequence continues at coordinate 11,935 of JABEXW010000658.1, forward strand.
TATACGAAGAGGGAATTGGCATGTGCAAAAACTGATCCCATTTAGGTTCAGAATTGTTGATCATGCCTAAATCATACGAACATCGGATACGAAGTAAAGTCTATGGCACGATGATTGGGATTCGATAGGTGCGCTTCATTGGCGTCGGGTTAGTTTCCATCTGGAGAACTACGATCGCTCCATCATAGCCATAACTCCTCTCTAGAATGCGTAGTAGCGATTGCTAATAGGTGCGCATCGTTTAAGGTTACATGTTGATCATGTACTGCAGGGTTCTCTTTGCGGGGAACCCGCCATCTCCAAGTCTGGGGTTACATTCTGGAAAAGCCTCGGCATTAGAAACAAGGTTTCCAGTCAATGAGCGGAGAAGTCGACGTTCAGCCTAAAATGCCCAAAGCAAAGAAGTTGTAAAAGCAGAGCAGATAGAAGTATGGCGACGAAAGATGTCTTGAAAACATTCGAATAGCTGAGATGGCTAGTCAGGATCCGAATCAAACTAGTTTGGCGTAACACTCAGTGTCGTGTCAGTGAGACATGTTAGAACTGATCTGCGATTGGTTCTCTGACGATGCTAGATGGTGCCTGAAGCGCTTCACATCAAATTTGGCTCTAGGTTCCTGTACCATTCAGTCGAAGAAAGTTTATCATTGCCCTGACTGAAAACGCATTTTACTTGCATAGTAGTGGCGTGTCTTTCGCATTACTTTAAAGAACCGTTTGTTGTTTCTGCATCGAATTGGGTAAGCATTGGGCTAGAATGTCTCTGAGACGAAAAAGAAAAAGAAGAAGAAAAGGGTGTGTTCTTCGTTATTTCTAAACCGGTCTCTTTGGCATCTGGAGGTTGTTGAGCAAACCTTACATAGTAGCAGTTCCGAATCAAGAACGATATAACCATTTACCAACGTTGCTACTGGTTGATCAATATGCGTCTCAAAAAACTACTGTAACGAGTTTTTTCTGCCTTAAATACCTTCGGCAAAATAGTTGTGTGTCTACCAGCCCCAATCCCTTAACCTAAGCGAGCACTTGAGTCCGCCCGAGCTTATCAGACTTTGGGAGGGTCACGAATGGGAGGCCTGGAAAGTTCCGAAATGTAAGACCGTGTGAAGATAACCCTTCACAAAGTCTTCGCTGATACTGAGGATGATTGGCGAACGTGAGGCGTGTTCAGTCTACATGGCCAATTTGGTGTAAGGCGTTAACTAAACAGGTAATACATCTGACTTCATATCATACCGACTCGTAGCTATTGGTGCCCTGATCAAGAATATAATAGTGGCCTCGAAACAGAATATTGCACGCGTAATGGGCGGAGTAAGTATATACGAAGAGGCTGATAAGTTAAGACAACATCGCCTGCGATAGTCTCCATCAACCGGCTCAACTATCCGTCTGCCGCACAGCTACAAGATTACTTCCAAATATTAGGTTTCGTATACCTTTACTGGCACTATACTTCCACGACTTGTGTAATATATATCAATATCACAACTCGACAGCCATTCCAAAATTGAGATGCTGCTGGAATGAGCCTCCAGTCTGGCCCATTTCTTCCGAGCGGGGTAGTGAGTGTTTGGCTGAGATCAAGCAGCGCCACGAAGATCTGGCGTATGTAGAGTTCACCACATAGGAAGCACAAATCATAAAATTGTGTGATTGGAGGCTTGTTTTTGCAACTGTATTGCGCAAGCTCTCCCTCAAAACTTCAGCCCCCATATTTAGCATTAGGATATTGGAGACAGAAAGGTTTTACAGGCTGGTCAACATAGGAATGCGAACCGCCAATGTGAGAAATTAGCTGTCTTTAACATTCTTGCACTGATGATCTGAGTAATTCTGTTCAGGTCGCTGTTGGTGAGAATAGGGGGATCACTTTTACATGAGACTGTAGTATTTGCATGTGTACGCTGGCTGGAAGTGTCTATAAAAGACCGAAGAGCCCCGGTAATAAGTTCATTAATCACCTCACAAGGATCTCACCTACACAACAACAGCTTAGCATCCTAACTTTGATTCTAAACTCATCTTTACTTCATCTACATCTCACAACATGTCTTCATCTAATCTCCCTCCCCTCGTTCACCGCCAGCTGGTTCCTGCAGACAGCATCTCTGCACACTACGACAACGAGGCCGACATCCTTCTGCTCCAGGCCTCTGGCAACCATGTGGACTTCACTAGGGACATCAAATTTCACCGCATGCCCTTCGCAGGCGGACTGCTCTTTGAGCTCCAGGGCTTAGTAGGCCCAATCATCCAAGGAGAGACCCCCTATGATATCACGGATGGGTTCAACATTGAACTTCCCAGCGTCAATGACCCTTCCAACACCGTGGTTATCAACACTGCCAACAAGAAGGGCTGGGTTGTCCCTATTCAGTACAGCAAGCCTAGCCCTACGCAGCCAAAGTCTTCTACCAACGGCAGTAATGGCAGTGCGAACTCTGAAGTACCAGAGTTCAAGACAGTTGCTGGCGACCACACGATCGTCGTACCTCTTGACAAGCCTTACACCATCAAGCAAGGGGACCAATTCAAGGGCAAAGGTGGCGCTATCAACCTCGCCTTTGACGACCAGTACAGTAACTTGACCGACGCCAGTATTGAAGATGGCAAGATTGAGTGGACTTTGGTCCCTTTCCAGACCGGCCAGACCGAGGTCGCTGTGTTCGTGGGCCAGGAAGACCCCTCTTTCTTCTATCGCGTCAACTACAACGTGGAGATTGTCTCGCCCAAGGAATCCGTCACATCCAAGGCCAAGGCGACTGTTTCTGTGGCTGGCGACACGAGCAATGGATACTCGACCAACGGTTCGCAGCAAGCCCCCAAGACTGATGGTCTTCCCCTGTCGTGGGATGGCTTTGTCAACATCGGTTACAATCTAATCAAGAAACAGTACTCTGATGCTGCCCTCTACGAGATCGACGCCACGCCTTTGACACGTAAGCCGGTTAGCAACGAGTGGGGTCTTGTCAACAACCGTATTGTTTGTGGCCTTAGCGGTAACAAGACTGCCATCATCCAGTCGACTGGATGGGGCGAGTTTGGCTCCGTTCAGGTTATTGACTCTCCCTGGTTAGGAGATGCCGCTATTAATTGGCCTGTTTCTTTGGAGATCCACGATGCCTTTTCTATCCTCCGAAAGGGAGGCTACAAGCAGCCAATCGAGGCAGTCACTTTGCGTCAGCCTGTTTACCCTGGTGATGACCAGCCTTTCTACATCTTCAGCATCGGTAACGAGTTCATTGCTGTTGGGGTCAATGATAAGAAGATCCAGAACTTTGGTGTTTCGGAGCACAAGATTCAGAAGGCTTAGGTTGTTAACTTGTTACCATGTTTCCTTATCAAGAGTTGGAGTTAGTAATAAATTGTAATGTGCACTCTGTCAATTCCGCACCTACTGAGTCATTATAAACATGTGACTAGTCTTCATCAAGCTCAGGTATTATTGCGCCGAGGGTATCTCTGACCCCATAATGACCCATACTGATCGTAGCCCAGACAGATCATCAGTGGTCAGAATGAGTAAACCAATGCAGACTCCTCAACTACCTCCAATTACCCCGGTCGTAGGCATCTCCTTCGATGATATCATCTACTATACTGTGATGACTAACTGCTCGTGAATGCATATTACCAGCCCTCAGATCAACCTGGTCATATCCATCAACAAGATGCCGTATGCGGGTGCTCTTATCGGGGCTTACAAGCAAGAACTTGATAGTCCCTCGTCCTTCGTAGGCAGACTTTTCATCCCTGCAAACAAGGAAGCAATTGATGATATCCGTCAAATCATGAACCCAGTCGTTCAAACTCGTCTCAAAATAAGAAATTCCATCGATAACACAACAAATTGGAGAATTTGAACTCAGTTGACACACGAGCTGTTCAAAGATGTAACAAAGATATGCTGTGCTGAAGCTCCATGTACCAGGTCCATCTTTCGGAAGTCTCAAGTCCAGAAACTCTTCGTCAGGCCATTGCCGCAGAAGTTGATCCACTAGACTGCGTATAAGGCCGTGAGGACCATACAAGCCATTGCTGGAGTCGATATGCTGCCCAGCAAAGAAGTATAGGACGATGCGTGGGGTCTGTGGTAGTAACAATGACTCTGAGGTAGAAGCCTGGTCGATAAATGTCTTGACAAGTCCAGCACAAGTGAGGGAAGTAGGGGCCAGTCTTCCAATACTTTGGTCACTACAATGACCATCGACGAGTAATATGTCGGAGTCGGCACTCATGAACCACCTGCGAAATCTCTGCGTTTCGAGAAGATACTTGGCTCGGGCAAGTGCCGTTATACTGAAGTCGTGATACCTCCGAAGGATATAGCCCAGCTCGCGCGCATGATCTATTCTCTCGTCAACGGTGCAGACAGCTTCCATGACGTTCTGTCTTATAGATCTTTGTGCGGTGAATGATCGATCCACTTGTACGACTACCTAGTAGTCAGCAATAGTTTCGTTCGTTTGCCTTGGTGAACTGACCTGGAGATAAGCTTTTAGCTCGCATAATATCCTCAATCATGCAATAAAACGGGTTCATGAGCTCCGTTAAAGCATGGGTTGGAGTAACATCATCTGATTCTCGTTGTGCTTGCGAGAATTCTTCCTGCCAGGCGAGTATCTTATCTACCTTCTGATGCAGCGTTGTGACGTTGTCGTCAACACCTCCAAGACCTTTCTGCAGAGAGGTCATACCCTGGTCAAGGATGTCGTGTAGAAGTTGTACTTTCGTTCCAGTAGTTGCTATTCCTTGTGTATTTAAGTCCCGCCTGCAGCGGTCCAAATTCTTTTCTGCAATCTCGACTGGTTTTAGTATCTTTTCTACCTCGGCCACAGGATCTCCAAAGACGGACTTGGTGAATTTCTTGGTTTCTATTCGAAGTGAGTGTACATCAATTATGAAGGTGAAGGTATTGGCATACTTGAGTGGTTTCCCCGTCGCAACAGAACATTTATCATGGATGGAATGCATTTGACTAGTTCATCGTGCAGACACTGAACAGCTGAGAACAGAGATTGATCATCAGGATAATTTTGGCGTAGTGTCTCCGCATCAACAACGGAGATGGGCATTGTAATAAAGCTTTCAAGAATCTTGTCGCGTGCACTCGACCTGTCTTGAACGGCCTAATATCATGTCAGCTAATCGGTTTTCTACTATACCATCAAAACTCAGATCTGAGGAGCTTACTTTAAAGATAATCACGAAAGCTCCCTTTATAAGTCCCATCCCATCATCTTGTGGTATGCCTTCCAGTAAAGGCTTCAAATTCCTTGTAATGCCTCCGCCCTTGCGAAGGAAGCTTCGAACGGGATTATTTCTCGCTCTCTTCCAATAAGATGTCTTGGCCTCTTCGAGTTCATCGAAGACCTGGCTCCATGAACATTTTTCAAGATCACAGCTCGACCAAAAGTTGTCGCCAGACTCAGCCGCTTGAACTGCCTGGTATCTCTTAATCGCTTCTCTCAACTCACTTCTACTGGTTAGCATGCGCTTGACTAGACAAGATAGTGACTGTGTCTGTTCAGAGCATCTCAAGAAGTGTGACACATCTAGCCTACTCTTGAAAAGGTAAACCTAGCTCCAGAGCGCCTTTTGATCCAGGGAAACAAGATAACTCACAAAGACCCCAAATTATCGACAAACTGGGACGTGTTTTTGTCATATAATGGCTGACGTGCAGATGAAGAGTCGATGGCCTTCGCTGGATCATGACGAAACCACGACTGAAAGATAGAGACCTCTTTGTCGTCGTTCATCCGTTCACGCAGGGTTGAAGGGAAATTCTTTTCAAGACCTGCCATTTTCTAGTGCATCAAATATGCAACTTTGACATTGCTTAGCAGTGTTGATAACAGAACAGATTACTTGGTCTTCCCATTCGAGAAGCGAGACTGATTTGTGAAAAGACGTGGGTTGACTGTCCTTAACCAGGGTCCAGGAGCGGGGGCACGGTGGTCCCTGTTCGTTGGAATGAAGCTGATTTGTTGAGCCATTCTGAAGGACGCTGATGGGCCCATCCCTGCAGTTCTTCGGCGCTTAAATCTTGCTCGTTGTTTTGAACGTACCGTATGCGTTTCTTTCTTGAAAGGGACAAGGCACGAACTGGCAACAGTACACAATACAAACGACTGCTCACTCAAAAGACTTCACCGACATCAAATGATTACGCCAAGGTTCGTCGCATGCTTACTGCATAATCCGTTCCAGCTTAGAAAGTACGTATCATATCAGGCTCGAAGTTACTCCTGGTAGCCGTGGAAGCATTGCCTACAGCGTAGCACTATCGGATCCGACATATCCGTTGATTGGGCATTTGGCTGCAGCCAAGACAAGTTGGGGGCTGAAACTTGCCCCTTCACAAGCATGAGGCAATTATCTTACAGAGCCTTTGGGACTTTCGACCCCATGTCGGTGGGGAACGTACAGATCCTACGCTTCTTGTTGGCTTTATTCGTTGAGGGATCTCAACCCTTGTTGAAAGGCGCGGCTCCAAGGAAAATCGGCATCACGGTGGGCCGCACGAAGTTGGAGTTTCTTGTTCATCATCTTCGGTTACGCTTGTACTGACCTCAGTTTGTCTTTCCACTATTCTCTCGAACCTTGGTACGCTGGCTCATTGTTACCATGGACGAGTTAAAGCAGCAAAGTCAAGATGGGGTCACTTGCACCCAGACTCCCCCTCCGGAAAGTGCTCCGGCTGAAATCTCAAAACCTTCTGAAACGCAGGAAGCATTCAACCACCAGACTCAATCCCATGTGGTTGAACCGAAAGACAGGACTGGCCCCCATGCTGATCAGGATGAGGAATCTTCGACGAAAGAAAACGACACCGGTAAGTAGAATCAGCTGTTCCTGACGCCCTTCTAATCTCTCACCTAGAAGAGCCTATAACCGACTTCCCATGGTCACAGCCGTTATCATCCACTGAGTTGACCAGCGCCGTCGCGTATGAATGGCTACAGGACATGTCATCTCGTATCACCAAGCTCGAAAGCAGTCCTCATAAAGAAGAAGTCGTCGAAGAAGCAGAAGAATACAGTACCCCAAGTCCTGATAGTGAGCAAGTGACTGAAACAACCCGAACAGAGCCAAAGGTACGCGATTGCGACTGGGAACACTTCAAAAATCGCTATTCAGTCGAGGATTGCACTTATGCTGTCGAGGCGCTCCTATCTGGAAATGACCTGGACGGTGAAATGGAAGAGGAACAACTGACACGACTATCGGACGATGAGAGAGAAAACTTCATTGAATCTAGACGCAGAAAGCCGTCTCGCCGAGCGGAGGCAGCAAAGGAGCTTGGGAAACAGCGGATTGAACGTGTTCGAATCAACTCACCGGCCGTTTTAGCTCTTCTAAAGAAGGTGACTGGAGAGACGTCTTGGTCTGATAAGCCGCACACTTTCTTGAGACCATTCAAGATTCTTGTCCACTTTCATGATAAGATGGAAGAAGAGTTTTCCAAGTTGAAAGCAAAATTTGGCACGTCTGATCTTAACGAGGGCTCGGACCAGCAAGAAGTGCTAGTCAAAAGCTCAGATGATTCCAAGGTAAAGACTGAGCCGGAGTCAGTTGACGGAGACAAAGGTACATCTAAGACGACAGACTCAGGCCAGAGACCCATTGATGCTGTATCTGCAGAGACAGCTTCAACCCCCGAGAGCAAAGACAACAGTTCGTCCAGCAAAACAGACGGTGTCCTGAATTCGCTCGACTACAAAGCATACGAGGAAGTCAAAACATATATGGATTTTATCCAAACACGACTTCTCCCAGAGTACCACAAGTTTGACAATCTCGATCACAGTCATCGGCCCAAGGTTCAATACGCTGACCTATGGTCTCTCTTCCGCCTTGGCGAACTTGCGTTTGAAAGAGATGACTCCAAAGCCAACTCTTCACGCAAAGGCGTCAGCGCCCATCGCCCAGCCGCAGGAAAACCGGGAGGAAGACATATATGGAGGATTTACTCCATGACTTCAGAGACTATTGACTGGACCGTTAATAATTTGGAAGACGCCGGCGGCGACCTGCGTCGTCACACGATGAATGAGCCAGGAGTTATCAATATAAGCGCCTACTACATCGACTTCGATGGGACGTCATACAAAGGAGTTCCGTTCAGTTGGACAATCGCATGGTTTGACGGCGAGAAAGACATCACGAAACTTGACATTTACCCAGTTCGTTTTGAGAACGACTACCAAGACACACTTCAACACCTCCAAGAGAGAGGGCAGCGGTTCCAAAATCTTCTCCAGACACATGTTGCCGTCCAGCACGATGGTTGGACCTTGACTCACGCCCCCGGTGGTAATCCTATTGACGAAGTAGCGGTTGATAAGGCGGAGTACATCGACAGTGACGTGATTATCGACTTTCAAGAGGCATATCAGGTGCACGCGACATGGAAGCCTGCGTTTGGGAATTATATCTTGAACCAGTTCGAACCAGCCATCGAGGATGATAACTTCACCATTATACAATGGTCTGGACCAGACCGTTCTCAAACGATTCGAAGAACCAAAGAAGTTGTCATTCAATCTGACGAGGTCAGCTCGTTGGAATGGAATCAACTCGCAGCGACAGACGACTTTTTGATCGGTGAAGAGGTCAGAACAACAGAGACAGACCCAACAAAGCAAAAGTTCACTCTCGACGACCTAGCCCTTCTCCCTGCGAGACTATTCGTATACTCACTGCGGCAGAGACGCTTTGTAAATGCAGACATTGCAAATCTCAAGCAACTACCCGTTGTTTACGATCCTTTCAACGACCTCAAAATTTCAGAAATGGACAAAGTCTTGATTCGATCTGTTGTGCACGACCATTTCGATAAGAAGGAGATTCAACGCAACCTCCAGATCAAGGGAACAGAGCCTGTTGAACAAGACTTTATCAGAGGGAAGGGCAAGGGACTTGTTATCCTTCTTCATGGTGCTCCAGGAGTGGGAAAGACTGCCACGGCTGAAGCTGTTGCTGCTGCGCACCGCAGGCCCTTATTTCCAATCACTTGTGGTGATCTGGGGATTGACCCAATGACGGTGGAGTCTACGTTATCTGAGATCTTTCGCCTAGCAAATCTCTGGGACTGCGTCCTTCTTCTTGACGAGGCCGAAATTTTCCTATCTCATCGAGAGAAGAAAGATGACAATCTTCAGAGAAACGCCTTAGTATCTAGTAAGTTTGCCTTATAGGGCAACAATCGGATCAGTCTAATATGTCTTTAGTCTTCCTCCGAACTCTAGAATACTATCCCGGAATTCTATTCCTCACCACAAACCGAGTTGGTGTTTTAGACGAAGCTCTCAACTCGCGCGTCCACGTTAGTCTTCATTTCAAACATCTCGACTCATTCCAAACCCTGGAGCTTTTCAAGATGAACCTTAAGCGCTCTGAGATGATTGCGAGACAACGAGCAGCAAACACATCCCAGCCTGAGCTCATCATCAGGAGTGAAGAGATCCAACAATTTGCACTGGAGAACTTTGATAAACGGCCAAATCCTTCGGGGCCGTGGTGGAATGGTCGTCAGATTCGTAACGCGTTTCAGATTGCTACGTCGCTCGCCTACGTGGGCAAGGATCGATCAGGCTGTCACTTGGGACGCGAGCATTTCGAGCAGGTCTTGAGGTTTATTCAAGGATACGACCAGTATCGCCAGAATTTGTTTCATAAGACGGATAGTGAGCTAGCCGAGCATCGTGAGGAGCGGTACAGTCGACCTGTGGGTGAAACTATGGGGAGAAGAGACGATCGAGGGGGAGAGCGTTATATGCCTCCATCCTTTGCACGTCACTCAGCTTCCTACTCGGCTTCATCTACCAGTAACAGAGGAACTCCGGACAGACAGCTTGAGCCCGAGTTTCCCGGACTTGATCCGCGTGGTAGCATAACTCCCACCCGTGGATACAGACGCGAGCCATCTTTGAGCCCCAACTATCTAGGGTTTGAAGGGCCTTCACAGCGACCGCCGTCTAGGAGGGAGTATGGCGACCGTGAATATGACGATTATGGGTATCCTCGGCGAGGAGGCGGAATGTAAAGGCCTTATGCTGTTGAGTCATCGATACATTCATATTCAACTGACCCTCTCTAAGTATATCGCATGGGTGAAATATCTTTCTTTGCTTCTTGACCTCTACTGCAAAAAGACGGGTCCAAATTTATTTCTTACAGTGCTTGCGATTCAGTACTCTAGCTACTAGTCTATGCTACGCTAACACAGCAACTATGTTTACGATGATTGGCTCGTACATATCTGACCTCTAGAACCTATTTATACCCAGCGGTCACAAGCTTGTTTAGTACATCCCTCGCGAGTTTTCTTTCCTTCTTGTTGATATCCCTTCCACCATTCTTAACACGCTTACATATATCCGACAACTCTTCAGCCATCACCTGTAGCGTCTGGTCGGAATCTTTGATCTTGTCTTCTTAATCCCAGTTCTTCATTTTGGTAGAAACAAAGAAAGTCAAAACTCACCAATACACACTTGTGCTTACCATTTCTGCACCCAATGCATAGATAATGGCGTGGATCTTTGCGACGAAGTCAATATAGAGAAGGATTCTTTTGGGAAAGACACTTACTCTCGTCGGGCATACATAAGAAACTTCCTGCAAAGTTCTTGCACATCCTTCGTAGGCAGCGCACGCAGGGAATCTCGTTATGTTCGACAACTTCGGAATCCTTCGGACATTAGTCCACTTCTTCATAGCGACAGATTGCAGCTGACTCACTGTTGAGTATTCACTTGCCGCTCTTTCGGTCTTTTCTTCGGTTTGCACATCTTCGGTGGGTGCATCAAGATTGGTAGTAGTAGTAAGGCTTTCACTACCGCTAGGACCAGCGTGGCTGCTAGATAGAACGACCTCGTGACCAAGCGGTGCAGGCTGCGGGACAAGCTGAGACCCTGGGGTAATTCGAGACATGAGGGTCTGTTGTTGTAGTATCACGCGGAGAGCGGCTTGAAGATGAATCGGATCGGCCGGGACGCCATTAAGGGCCGCTTCAAGCGCTGTAGCCTGAGCGGTTACGTTTTCCTGGACCGGAACTTGGGTTCTTTCAATACTTCCGCTGACTTGCTCTTGTCTCTGTAGTATAATTGAGCATAAGAACTTCGTCATTTATGTAGGCTGATGGGAACTTACTGATGGCCTTTCTCGGGGAGGACCATCTCCTGTATTGGAAACATTGAGACCAACATTTACATGAGAGTTGGCTTCCATGAGCTGCAAGGCGTTCTCGTTTGGTCGGCTCGTGTGTCTCTCACCAGCATCTTCTGGTTCAGATAGAGCACCATCGGGTACACGGAGCTCATGGCTGAGTTGATTAGAAGAGCCTGGATCGCTGACCACGCTGATTCGGTGCTCATAGACCGCGGCGCGATCGTCGAGTCGTTCTGTTACCTGTTTCCCTTTTCCCTTGTCACCTCTGGTTTGGTTTTGGGTTTGTAATAGACGTTGAGGCTCGAGACTTTGCAACTCGTCCTAGGAACGATCAGTTTGTGCGACATCAACGCCAAGATCCAAACGAAAATGATATTTACCGCTCGAGATCAGCACATACATCCTTGTGAGAGTTCAACTTCCGCTTTATCTCCCGTTCATGCTCCGACTCGGAGACTTCTTCCAGGTCTGAGTCATGCTGAGCTTGGGGTTTGGATTGTTCGTTTCTGCTCTAGATGGGTACATTTAATTAGTCCCGGTGAGTTAAAGCGGAGAATTATACAACTCGTCTGGTTTCAGGTACCTTGCTTGGAAGTCTCCCGACGCCTGGGGGATAGGCGAAACGCCCTCGTCTCCCCGTTGTCCGGGGTCTCTTCCGCGGGACGTTTTGTGGGGGTGGGGTCAAATCAGGGTTCCTCATGGTGACTAAGCATCGAAACTATTCCTTTGCGTCGGGGAATTAGTGTAGCTATGCGTCGAGATATTTGTATTAGGAGAACTGAATGATAGGAAAAGAAGATGGATGGAAGGAAAAGAAAAACAAAGAAAAAGAAAAACTCGGGCTGCGCGTTGACGTGTGGACCAATCAACGGCAGCCTGCATATTGTTTGTGATTTTGCTGGGATCCATAAGCTACCCTACATGTCGACACCTGGGCTATATAGCAGCTCTGTTTCACGAGTGGTATGACAAACCCAAGTATTAGAGTATGAAAGTACGTAGTGTTGCGTTTCTTTCTACAGCATAGCGGAGGCGGATTTTATATCTTGGGGTTGCGAGGTCAAAAAATCTGTGCCCAGTTTGATAAATCATAAAACTGCATTCATCCGAGACAAAGTGTTTTTCTTGGATCAATATATTGAGCCTTGGAACTGGCGAACGGGTATACCATAAGCTAGAACATACAAAGAATTCTCACGCAACGAGAGACAATCTGCAAAAACTCTGGAAGAAGGCAGAACAAATGAAGAGCAACGCAGAGACGAAGTCAATCGTGGTCATTACACGAGTAGAGTACGTACCTGCGACCACGCCTTTCCCAAACAAGCATCTCCATTCCTCTAGGGTCTCTGACCACATTGCCGCCTTAGTGGCTGAAGCCTTCCACCCGCCACAGCCTCTTGATAAAGTAACTCCACATGATACACCAACCGCCCGCTTATTGCATTCCCAGATCATGACCAGCCAGGCTCAAGAGGCGTTTCCAAACCCGATACACAAGCAAAGGCACGTCGACGCGAAGACGCGCTTGCAGGCCGACATCGCCAACTTCTCTTTGGCAAGCTTTCAAATGCTAACATATTAATAAGATAATATTATCGAAAGGGTAATATAAAATCTGCATATTTAGATGCGTATGACCGCCTAAAACAATGACGCACTCTTGGACATCATCCATTACTTGACTTGTACTAATTGACAAAAAAGAGGAATGAATCCCCGAAACCTGGATCGAACAAGTGACCTTTCGGTGAGATGTGACATCAATTACAGCCGAACGCTCTTCCAGCTGAGCTATTCGGGGATTTACTGTTTTCCCGATGCTCAGAAAGAGCCCTATAGAGGCAGGAATCTACATCGGTAAAATATTTGTCTTTCGACCCGCCGACGACCCAACAGCGTCTGAGTGGAACGATGAAACGGAAGATTTTACTTTGAAACACGAAAGCAAGACGGGCCAGTAATATCCTTATATCGTCTGGCTTAACAAATCTCATTTGTCTACCACAGTATGACATCGTAAAGAATGCAATTCTCACGTTTAGGATAGTCTTTCTCTTCTATAAAGGTCTTTGGGAGCAACCTCGACCTGTGAGTAACCTTACATCATGCTATCAGGTAGATCTCCGAGTCGACTGAAGCCACTGCTCAGCGAACTTGACTGCCTGTGGCAAAGAAAACAAAAGACATTGTGCTCCACCAATCTTGCCTTGGGTCACGTCGATACCCGTCATGAGATCTTTCCCTAATTCTAGAAAATCTTCATCACTGTGAGCGACATCCGATACCTTTACCCACTCCCTCACTCCATCCACCAAAGCCGCGAACGAGTTATCAGCCTTAGGTGAATCGATTCTGTACTCTGCTAGGTGAAAACACGTACAGACGTCGAAGTCACCACCCAGGAGTAGAACCTTCGCATATTAGAGAGCGAATTAATTGGCCCACCCAAAGGCTGGGCAGATCTAATTCTTGCTAAAAGCTAATTCCGTAGTGCTACCGCTACTCGATATAGGGTAACTGAATGCCACTTTTCATTGCAAGGATTGGTCGGCTCTAATGACGCAATGATCGTCCAAGTGTGCTCATCATTGGCTATTAGATCTCCACTCCCATCGTTCGGGATTCCGTGATCAGCGATCAGGTATAAGCATTTCTTTCTCATCCTCAACCACCACACACCACGCCACACCCTTGTCAAGCATAAGATTACCTCCGTCATGTCATCCAATCATCTCTTCCAATATTCTGTTGTCTCGGCTCTCATGGATGGAGTAGCCGAGACTGGCATCACCATCTCAGACCTTCTTGCGCGCGGTGACCATGGCCTTGGCACGTTTCGACACATGGTTGGCGAGATGATCATTCTCGATGGCACTCTCTACGATATGAAGGTTGATGGCTCAGTCATTGCCCTCGATAGCAAGGCTTGCGCAGAGGAGACAGCTCCGTTTGCCATGATCACAAAGTTCGAGCCCACGGCGACAGCTTCCAAGGAACTACAAAACAAGGACTCCTTGGCCGAAACCCTGTCACAGCTTCTACCGGGTACCAAAAACCATTACTTGGCCTTCAGAGTAGAAGGTCTCTTCAAATCGGTGACTGTTCGAACCGTTGGGGGTCAACAATCTCCAGGCGAGAGCCTTGCTGAGCTTGGAAAACGGCAGGCTTCGCATTCATTCCAGGACATCAGAGGCACTATTGTTGGTTTCCGCTCCCCTACTTTTATGCAGGGCATCAGCGTTGCTGGTGACCATCTTCACTTCCTCTCGGAGGATAAAGATTCCGGCGGACATATCTTGGCATTCGAAGGTGATGGTGACTTGGATGTTGCCGTAGCCCCCATTACGGCGGTTAACCTGCAATTACCTACGGATGATGACTTTAACCGGGCTAAACTAGCCAGGGATGATGAGGGAATAGCCGCAGTCGAAGGATAATTTAGAGCATGGTGCAAGAAAGAAGCAGGGCTGGTCTTTATCATAGGCCTCGAATGCAACAGTCGCTTATCAAGAAGCTAGGGTGATGAGGGGTCGTTGGATCTCGCAGTTGGTCAAGTTATAGAATCTTACTGTAGGCTGTGCAGAAGGAAGCGAATACGACTTTGTCCGGGTCTGTGAGACTGATAACTTCCGAGAGTCAGTATTATGTCAACAACACCGACTGGGCAAGGATGTTCAAGCAAAGATATGACAGCCTGCTGGGGTCAAAAATAAACCACATACTCAATTCATTGTGACAACACCTTGGGCGGTAAAGGATCTTTCCCAATCAGTTGTTATAGTACATTAGAAACTACAGATCATCGAGATTCAGGCATCAACTTGGGATGTTTGGGAAAGTGGAACTTTTCTCAGTAATCATTCATTGATAGGAAAGCACGGTACTGAGCCATGTTCATGTGGCCAACCCCTGCAGCCTACAGTATGGCAGCTTCTAGAGCTGACTGGTCCCCATCTGAACGAGCCAATCGCCGTCGATCGTTTCTAACTTATCCACGCTTATCTTTTTTCGGATACTTGCTCGGGTCGCCTCAGCTCTGATTCGTCGCATGTCTCTGCATGTTTGACAGCTTCAAAAACTAGACATGGTCTTAAGTCTGAGCGGTAAGGATTAGTTACTCAATCATGGTAAAAGCAAGCATCATGGGGTTACTGCCCTATACCACGCTTACAAAGCGCGTTTCATGACTTTTGACTTGGCCAAGTCGGTTGTAGCTGGCCACCGGCCCCCATAGCTGGGACATAGAAGAATACAAAGCCACCTTACCAACTCCTTGTGCTGCAGAATCAACGATAATAGAGCTAGATTTAACCACAGAATCCTATCTTGAAAGGCAGTTTTCTCTTCGTAACCTTAGAAGCCTTTCATTGAAGGAATATCGAGTCGGAGCTAGTTATATAGAATAGCGCAGAGAAGGCTATACTCGGTTAATCACAAGCGCACACTCATTGACATCACTTGACGTTGTAAGCGCTACTAACAAGTGGAAATTGCAGGGTCCACGCACTACCATGCCAAAGTTTAGCAGGGTCTCCACACAGAGGGTATTTCAAGTGTTGTACTCTCGCCCTTTTATCATCTTTCTTCGTGTCTCCGGTCGTCCTTCAAAAATTGTTCAGGAAGAGCGACTACAAAATGGCCATCATAATTTCGTTACTCCAGCTGGGTGTTGGATACTTGATTCTGAGGGCTATCTACCGTTTATACTTCCATCCTTTAGCCAAAGTCCCTGGCCCAAAGCTCGCGGCCCTCACGTCGTGGTACTGCGCTTATTATGACATTATCGAAGGCGGTCAATTCATATGGAAGATCAAAGAACTTCATGAGCAGTATGGACCAGTGGTGCGCACTAGACCTGATACGGTCCACGTCAATGATCCGGCCTTTATCGATAAACTATACACGCAATCGCCACAGCTGGTACGCGAACGGGCTCAGGCAGTACTGAACATGTTCACAACACATCTATCCATGCTACCGACGGGCGATCACCATTTACACCGACAACGAAGGGCCCTCCTTAGCAGGTTCTTTTCACAGGCTAATGTTCGACGGCTTGTCCCTGTCGTGAACGACACTTTAGAAAACCTACACCGTCGGTTTGAGGGCTGGGCGAAAGAAGGGAAACCCATTGTTATGAACGCCCCGTGGCAAGCGGCTACCAAAGATGTGATCGAAGCATATGCTTTTGGTGGCACAGGCCTGAGGTGTCTCGATATGGAAGACTGCAACCGACCATTTTTTCAGCTTTTGAACCAAGAACGTGCTACTCACGTTAGTGTGCATTTTCACTGGTTGATGCAAGCTATGATCAAGATGCCTCCCGCTATCATGCAGCGCCTGGATCCAGGGATCCTACACTTCCAACGCTTTCTTTGGGTGAGTCGTCTAATATCTGACCTAGAACTATCATCAACTAACGGCATAGGATCTCGAGAAAATCATTGAACGTATCCGAGGATCCAAGGAGAGTCCAGAACGAAGCACTATCTTCGACGACATCCTACGGAGCGATGTTCCAGAGCCCGAAAAGGCCACACCGAGAATGGTGGATGAAGCAATGGTCTTGGCAGTTGCTGGCTCAGATACTACAGCCTTGACATTGGTGGCAATCTGTTATGAGATTCTCTCGCAGCCGGAAATATTCAAGCGTCTCCGGGCAGAGCTCGAGTCTGTGATACCAGATGCTACGCAGCCTCCTGATCCTGTCAAGCTCGACGGTCTGCCTTACCTGAATGCACTGATCGAGGAGGCCCTGCGCTTTTACCCCAGCGCGACCCACAGACAAGAACGTGTGGCGCCTAATGAGGATCTCATCTACGAGTATCCGGATGGCAAAACACTTACGCTTCCCAAAGGCTCGGCAATTGGTATGACAGCGCCGCTCGTCAACCGACATCCCTCACTTTTCAAAGACCCCGATGTCTTCAGCCCGGATCGCTACCTCGAGGATCCTAAGCTGATGCACCGACACTTGACTTTCAGCAAAGGTGGAAGACAATGTCTTGGCATGAACTTGGCTTACCAGGAGTTGCAGACCTTTACTGCTGGCATTTGGAGGAAGTATGCGCCTTATGATCCCAGCAAAAAGGTTCAAGGCGGTCCGACAATTGAGCTTTATGAAACAACTCGGGAAGATGTTGGTATTTGGGCGGATTATGTGACGCCTAGTCCAAAGCCTGGAAGTCAGGGAATGAGGGTTGTTATTAGACTTGAGTGAAGTAATTATTAATAATAATAGAACCCCTCTTTCTTCTCTATTCTTTGTACTACGTATACCTAAACCTAACACTTGCTGAGAGGCGCTGTAGGCTAGGGAGTTACAGTGGGCTTCAGCTGGGGTGACGAGGGTGTGTAGCAGTCTAATCGCATTAGCGACTCACGGATCTTTTTGATATAACGGTCTATTGCCGGGCTGGCATGCGGCCTAACCAGTCAAACACTGCAGGAATCTTATTACCCACGGCTAATCATAACAAGGCATACATAATTAGTCCCCGCATTTCCCCAGAATCCAACGGGGATCTAGCATCTCCCCGCTTTACCAATCTCTCCCATTGCATGCAGACTTCGATCTGCATGATATTTCGCTTCCCGCCACCTAAAGAATTCTTCTAATTTCTGGGATCTTTCTGCAATGAGTCCAGCACCCTCACCCCCGAAAGACGATGCATTCGCTCGTCGAGCCAAGAAACGAGAGCTAGACCGTCGGGCTCAACGTGCTGCCCGAGAGCGGACCCGTCAACGCATTGCCCACCTGGAGGAGATTGTGCAAGCAGTGAGCCAGGGACCCGGCTTGGAGCTTTCCGCCATGATGGAACGGTTGTCGATTGTGAGTAAAGAGAGAGACGACCTTGCCAAAACTCTCGCAACCATACAGGCGGCGCTTGAACCTAATAAACAAGCTATTGAAACGTTATCCGGAGAGAGCGCGTTCGATACCACCAGCCAGTCCGTTATTCATCAAAGCGCATCGGGTCACGATAAATGTCCGGATGTCTTCAACTTTCAAATGATGGAAAATTCCCTCTCGAACCCTGCAAACTTGGATTCGCCCCACGAATCTTTCATGGCTCAAAGGCTCTTATCGAGTGATCACGCTGTTTCGTCAGAAACGGTTTCGCCACCCATCATAATTGGCGAGCAAGAGGTGCCATTACTAGACGGATCATTTTACGAACAACCACTTGGCTTGACAGGCTCCTTGACTATGCCACCTTGCGATTGCGTTCCGAAAGAGCCGGAACCCGGTGGCATTCAAAAACCGAGCATATGGCGCTTGGCAAACGAAGTTCTCGGTTATAACGAACCACTATCTGACATAATGCTACGTTCGGAAGACGAACTAAGTGAAGATCTCCCCGTCCGAGTTATTTTGCATGGCTGGGATGCCGTTGAGAAATCCAAGGGCCTCCCAGTATTATGGAAGACGCTAAGGAGGATCGATGAGCTACAATTCGCATCCTGCGGAAAAGTAGAACGACTTTCAATCCTGATAATGATGCACCGTCTCCTTCGCTGCCGTGCAGAACCTGCCTCTGAACAAATCGCAAAACTGCCGTTGTGGTATTTGAGCCGGTTCGTGTAAATACCTTTCTCCTGTTGACTATCGTGAATTATTGACATCTTGCAGACCTTCTCAGATGATTCCACACTCTTCAGCCATCGATTTCTTCGTATGGTAAGTAGATTCAAATTGATAGATTACGATACGCAGCTCATTCATGTCAGGCCCGGAGTTCGGGAACGTTTTGTGTTTTTCGAGCACAAATATTGCTCAGACACCTTTTGGCAAGTGTTTACCAACAACTTCCGAATCCTGTGGCCTTTTGAGTTTCGAGATTGCTACAGGTGTAACGTCCACACAGGGCGATATGATATATCGCCAGAATTTATCGATAGACTCCAGGATATCCGGTCCTGGGCTATGGCAGGAGATTTCTTTACATGTTTTCCTGAGATAACTGCAGATATACCGAACGTTGATGACATCCCGTATTCTTTGTATCTAAGGTCTGGTAGGTCTAGCTCGACAGAAGACACCAGCAGCCTTGAAATGCACAAACAATGCAACAGCAACTCGATGTATGGTCTTGAGTCTCGCACATAGTTAGATAGCAGCCAAGCCTCTCCTTAGCCCCTGGATTACAGATGCGGGGTATTCTACATACGCGTATAGTGGCGTGATTGCCAAGCCTCCCATCTCGAACCTCGGGATTGACGGTAAAGTCGGTTAGATTTATTAGGTTCATAGCCTATTCTAAGACGACTTGGCATTGCTCTTTGCTTATATTTAATAAACCATCACTTAGTCGCCTCCGAAACTAACAATTCATTATCACGCCGGCACGAGCCTGCTTTTCTCCGCCGCACCTCATCTCTACTGAAGCCAGTATGTCGGCCTCACTTTCTCCAAAGACTGAGCCGCCATCAGGCCTCAGCTTTTTGCGGCTCTCCTATACAAGCAGACATGTTCTTCTAGCTCGTATGGATCGACCTTCTTCCCTGAACGCCCTTTCATCAGAGGCCCTGCGAGAGCTTGATTCGGTTCTAGACTGGTACGATGCTGAGCCCACTCTCCGTGTCATGGTAATTACCGGAACAGGGCGAGCGTTTACGGCTGGCGCGGATCTCAAGGAGTGGCAGCGTACACTGGTAGGGGATAAGGGAGAACGCTTCGGCGTGCGAGAGGGCGTCACTCCGTTCACGCGCCGAAAAGGAAAAAAGCCCATCATTGCAGCTGTCAACGGCCTGGCTTTTGGCGGCGGTTGCGAGTTCGCTGTTAACTGTGATCTGGTTATTGCGGCAGACACAGCTATCTTTGGTCTTCCCGAGGTTAAACGCGGACTGGCCCCCACGGGCGGGGTTCTCACACGGATCGTACATACCGCTGGGATGCAAGTGGCTTCTGAGATTGTCCTCACAGGTCGACATGTTTCTGCACAGGAGATGCAATCATGGGGGATTGTGAATAAGGTGGTACCTATGAACAAGGTCGTTGACGAATCATTGCGCTATGCATCACTGATCGCAGAGAACAGCCCTGACGCTATCATTTGTGCGAGAGCCGGCTTGCGGCAAGCATGGGAGACGGCAAATGTTGAGGAAGCCACGGAGCAGTGGTTCCGGCAGTACTTTAGCTTGCTCGAACGGGGTGAGAACATACGTGAAGGACTGGCTGCTTTCGTGGACAAAAGATCTCCTGTGTGGAAGGAATCAAAGCTATAGTTATTGTTCATTTTACCTCTGATGATACTAACGTCATTCACGGACGGACCATTAAGCTTGATCAAATGTGCTGCATAACAGTCAATTCCTGGAATGAAAAGGTCCACGAATCTCCATGTTCTGAGCTCTAGTCGAGATGAACGTTTTCTCTCCTCGATGTATATTACTACACTGGGCTATATTGTGGCCTCCATGGATTTCCAACAGGATAGTATGTTAGAAAGACCTGTATATGTTGACAATCTCCCCCAGGCTTGGAGCCTGTTGGAATCACTGAATTGGCACTTATTGAAGACATTTCAAGATTCGTCCTAGATTAATCCTACATTCCGACTTCAGTAGCTGAATAAGCCGTCAATGCAAAATTGTCAAGCTGCGCCATGTTCTTTCAACGGAACTTGCGCTGGAACGCTCACTGAGTCCAGCTGGCTTCTTCGATTGTGGGGGATGACTTTGTTGGCAGATTTGTAGGCTGATCTGATCGACCTCGATTTGACCCTCGGCTAAAAAAACCAGCCTCGGGCCCAAGACACTGTGCCTTTCTGCGTTTCCGATTGCCAAGTGGAAGATCATGTCTGGGGAAGGCGCAATACGACATGCCATCCATGTCAATGTCCTCGATCTTATTCGTCCCCGCATTCTTTGCTAGCGAATCGTGCCTTGGCATCTGACTCAATTTACCTGACTCAGTCTCAAGGTCTGGCTCCTAATCCACCTCGACATGCCAAAAGGAGCAAAGGTAGCAGATTACCCCACGTTTTGTTTCTACTCCAGCTAAACATGCTATGGGTCTCGTTAGGTCTATATTCCTCCGCCCTTGGCGATACCGCATGCCTACCTGTACTTAAGATGAGTCCTGGCTGCAATATTTGCTATTCCTTTCTCACTCTGTCACCGTCCAGATACTAAGTCTTGGATTTAGCATTATTCACGCCCAGAGACCGTAAGCAACCTTGAAAAAGTTTGATGACGCCGCATAATCACCCCTCCGCCTCCGATGCCGGTAACGTGCTAGACGACCATCACTACAGCCCTGCCAGGATGGAAAAGAAGGATGCCGACGAGCTTTCTGATCATGTACACGCCGAAAATGGCAGTACACACGAGGGTCTTAGCGCGACAGAACAGAAGAAAGTAACGTACGTCTACTTCACATAGATCAAGTGATTGGATAGTGCTGACGTTGATCAATCAAGTCGCCGGGTAGACCTGCGACTTTTGCCAATCCTGGGTCTCATGTATTCTATCTCGCTGATCGACCGAACCAACTTGGGCCTTGCTCTTGTCGCTGGTATGCAGGAGGAGCTTGGGCTCGCTGTGGGGAACCGGTATACTGTCATTGTCATGGTTTTCTTTGTCGCGTACATGTAAGTCTGCTATCTAGTCTCAGGCGAGTCCTGTACCACTGCTATTCGCAGCTAACCCTCATGAGTCTCTGCGAGATCCCCAGCGTACGTTCACACCTCACTACTCAGGCATATGTGGCGGCTAATACTCCTCGACTAGAACCTCATCCTCCCTAAAGTAGGCCCGGCAAACTGGCTCGCGTTTCTGGGTCTAAGTTTTGGGGTTATTCTTATCGGAATGGGCTTCACCCACCACTGGGGTACAATGGCTGTCTGCAGAGCTCTCCTTGGAGTGATGGAAGCTGGCTTCCTGCCAGGTGAGTAGCTTTAGATCCTTGCGCCGACCCTATTTAATTGCTGTTTTGCTGAAAGGGCGTCAATAGGATGTACTTATCTTATCACCTGCTGGTATACCCGTTTTCAAGTAGGCAAAAGGATGTCTGCCTTTTGGATCCTCTCAGTCATTGCGAGCGGTTTCGCCAATATCTTAGCCTTTGCCCTCAGCAAACTTGATGGCCAGGCCGGAATAAGCGGTTGGAGATGTAAGGCTACCCAATTTTTACACCCGCGACTTTTTCTTCTTTGATTTCCGACTGTATTCTCGAATTCTACTCTCCTAGTTCATCTGTTTTCACATGCGGAAAAGGCTGGCTCAGACTGACCCGCTCGAGAAAGGGATCTTTATTATCGAAGGGGCCGTCACCTGTGTGGTCTGCCTTGCGGGCCGGTTTATCATTATTGACTTCCCTAGCAGGGCGCATAAGTTTCTGAGTCGCCCTGAACAGGAATTCATCATTGCGCGGCTCAACAGCGATCGAGGAGATGCAGTCGAAGATAAGATCACCATGGCCATAGTCCTAACTCATCTTAAGGACTGGAAGTTATATTTCTGGGCCTTCAACTTGATGGCCTCAACTTTACCAGGTTATGCATATAGCTACTTCCTCCCTATTATTCTCCGCGATGGCATGGGGTATAGCCGGACGGATTCAATGCTGCTAAGCGCGCCCCCCTATATTCTTGCTGCTGTCATGGCTATGTTCTCTGGATGGTTAGGCGATCGACTGAAGACCCGTGGCCCCATCATTGCAATACACCAGTTGATCACAGCGGCGGGTATGCTAACCACTGCGTACGCGAATACAAACGCAGTTAGGTACTTTGGTGCATTCATCGGTGAGTGTTCTCTTTGGTCTGTCACAGAGCAGTTTCCTGACTAATGACTTTCGAACTCAGGCGTCGGTTTCCTCCAATTCTGTGTTCCAGGAGTACTGTCATTCCAGGCCAATAATATCACGTCTCATTCCAAGAGGGCGGTGGCCTCGGCGACTTGTCTCATCGGTGGCGGCGCAGGTGGCATCATCGCTAGTGTGGTGTTCATGGCCAAAGAGAGCCCTCACTATGCTGTAAGTCAAGCCTCCTTCAAGGGATCAATTGATAGTGCAACTGAAACTGATACTTGATGGTAGACCGGCGTATGGGTAACCTTTGCAATGTCGATGATAAGTGTTGTCTTAATCGTCATTATGGATCTGTACTTTGTCCGGCGTAACAAAGGAGCCCGGGAGGCTGGGCGCCTCAATGAGGGTATGGAGGGGTGGATGTATACTCTCTAAGGCATATAGATTCATAGATCAATAGATTATAAGCTTGAACGGAAACATTCACTTGGGTAGCTAACCTCACTAATACCAGACGAAGGAACAAATGACAGGTGTCGCATAGGCCGCCAGACCACTGGCCCACAAACAAGGGCTCCTATTATCACTTTCAATGGAGACTCTTTATCATGCTAATCTTGATCGTCAACCCAAAGCGTAGCATGTGGTGACCGTCTGCGCCGTGCTAATAATAATTCTCTCATCTTGACATGACCAAATCTGCGATACAGTATATTATTGAAGCGTGTGGTCCTCAAGAAGGAGCACGTGACCAGGACATCGATAAGCACGCGCTCTCTCCTCCTTGGAACTACTGAGGAATAATAAGACGGATCCTGCGTCAACACCAAGACCCTCGTACATTCCACCGTCTTGGCCGCTGTGCAAGCTTATGCCACCGTCTAGTAGATAACCAGGTAGTTCAGTGCTGCTAGGATCTCCAGTCCGCCACGGCAAGGTTTCTTTCCAGTAGTCATCTTCTACCATGGGCAAAAAGCCCAGCCCCTGCTCAGTCTTACGCCTTTCCAAGTCTGGCAAGAAAAAATTCTGCTCCGGACACTGTGATGCCTCCATCATGAGGAAATAGTCCACTGGCAGCGGCTTATCGGGGGCTCCCATGTTCATGATATTGAGGTAGGCGCCTTTATAGCCTGCTGCTATTGACGCTCTTGCACACTGGGGACGCATGGTAGGCTTAGCTTCTGCAATCCTGACGAGTGTGTACGAAGATGGAATGGTTGGGTACCAGATCCAATATGGCAACTCGTCAGTTGGAACATCGAAGTCTGAGTCTATGAGGTGGAATATGCTGTTGTTCATAATCTTGCGGGCGTTGATCGCGCGTTGAAAGATCCTAACCTCCGATTGATGTAGCTTCAGTGACTCGACGGCATGAGGGTTACTACTCAAGTAGTTCGCCATGGTTGTGCTGTGGTATATGCCCCTCACTAAACAAGCAAACTCCCGTGAAATCTTGAAAGGGCGGCGCAAGCGCACATACCGGTCCACATTCCCCTCATAAGCTGCCATTAAGATCAAAAGGTCCTTATGCATGGTTGGCAAGTTGAAGGGTAAGGGAGAATTGAAAAGAGCAGTCTCGTCCTCTGTCAGCTTGGCAGAGTCAAGGCGTATAGTTTCATTGTCAATAGCCCCGTCCTCTGTGATATTGAAGTATTGGTGCAGGGGAAAATCTTCCTCATACTTCTGACGGTGGGCTAGTGCGGCAATTGTAATCGTATCCCCGTTCAATTGGGCGCCAGGCTCAGCACCCATATCGATCTCGCGAGTATAGTCATGCATAATGTTGTATCGAACAGGCGCATTCATGATCTGTCGGAAGATCTCCGACGACCCTGGATCTCCTGGAACCCCTCGAGCTTCTTCTGCAATGGAGATGTCCGGAAGAAGACCAAGCTCTTGGTAAAGTTGATTGTAATCTCCCACCGCGCACGCTCTACCGACTTGGTACTTGAGATCTGGGAAGCGAAGAAACAGTCTCTGATATGTGTCTTCGCTCGCGACATCTGGGTACCAGATGCAGTAGGGTTGCAAATGCCTTCCTTTCATTTGCTCGTGGCTCGGCAGGATACCACTCATGATCAATCGAGCATTTCGCGCTCGCGCAAAGACTTCCTGGCCTTCCACCAGACATAACTCACTAATACCAGGTGAAAGGGCAAATGAAAGGTGGTGACGAATCCCACTGATGACACACAGACGAACGACGTCGTTGCCGAGATTCAAAGGCAGGGAATGGCCTTGGACCGCATCGTAGCACTCCTGCTCGCTGAAGGTCGAACTCTGTAGTCGTTGCTCCATGTAGGAGAATAAGATGAAACATGCACAGGAACGTTCGATGTCAGATTCAAGCAAATGATGCTTGTCGAGGACGATTTTACGGCAACATGAGCTCGAGGGGGGCACGATGGGCGAAATATTATTTATCATATTCGAACTAGTACTCGGGACAAATTACGTGTGTGATAAGATGTAAGCGCCGCCCCTATAGGTGGATAAAACATGATGTTATCCACTCTTGCCATTGCTGTGACAAATATACTCGACCGATGCCTATTATAGAATGTGTTCTGGGCCTCAATTCAGGTACAAGTACCCGGCTTGGCAGCTGCTTACGGAACGAGAGCCTAGGACTATCGCGCTAGTTATTTGTGATAGAACAGGGTTGTTGTGAAGACCTATCCTTGCAAGTACTTTTCAAAGAAAGAGAGTGCTACTTGTAAGACTCTTTGGGGGCCAGGACCTTTTATAAAGCAGCTGCATTAATTCATGTTTTACAGTGAGCCTGTGTCTTTCCGTATCTTTACTGACTCTCTCGTTAATTAATCTCGTGTATCCCCATTGTTTGTTCGCGAATAGTTGTCAGTATTGTACTGAGTGTCTGAAGTCCTCTGCAATCATGCTTCTTTCACGTTTCGATTCGTGGCTCTCACCTTTCACCGCACTTCTGTTTATTCTCTCATCAATTCCCAAGGCAGCTACAACAGGTCTAGCTGGAGGACATGAGCGAATAGTGTTCTACTATACATATCGTATGGCTGTCCAAGCTTACGGTAAAGATCAAAACAACATCCTTCCTGATCGGACAGTCGGCAACCAGCTGATAGACTGTGCCAAAGCAGGCTCCCACCCAGACGGGGGCTGCAACTTTCTAGAGTTTGTCAACAGATTGAACAACCAGAATCTCAATCCTGATGCCTTTGAAGGCGTTGATCTTAAGGAACCAGATCCCATCAAGGGTGCGAACGCTTTGTGGAGTATCAGAGATCCAACAGCAAATCCGACGGGCCGAATCTCTGTTAATAGGCTATTTGCTCGAGGCACGATTCCTTATGAAGATGTCGTTGCAGCGACCAATAACTTGGTCAAAAAGAGTATGACATTTCAAACACCCCACTCGCAGCTGTCTTTTTGACTAATGTCTTAAGTTCACAAGGAGCTGAAGGAAGACGGCCGGGTTAAACAAATCGAGCGGTACGAGACTAAGATCAAGGATTCCATGAAGGAGATTGTTACGTTACGGCAGTCCGATATGAATTCGAACCAAGCTGGAAATAAAGGAATCGTTGAAGACATCAAGACCATGTATTCCGGAGCTAAACCAGTATTCGATCAGACGAAGTACGAACACGATAGCAGAGACCCTGATCGGCAAGTCTTCGATTTGAATTTCCAAAAAACTATTGACAACTCCCCCAAGGGCACGTTTCCATCCATTCAAGCTCTTACTCAATGGGCGGGCAGGTATGGCAAGGGATCTGGTTCATCGGGGGATGCTCAGGATCACCATCGGGTATTAAAAGCGTGGAATCGTGCCAAGGCAGAGCTTCAGTTTTTGCAAAGGAAATCATGTTGATAGGCCTGATTTGTTTTGTTGGGGGAATTAGTTGGCTATGGGACACACTCTATTCATACCGTGGAAATATCTGATTTGATGGAACTGTATGCTATTTCTCTGGAGGATAGATTGAGATGACACTTTTCTGATTTGGTATGTTCTGTATTAACGAATTAGTTGAACTATGCACTATTTTTCATTGTATATAGTAGCATTCATTAGCTATTTCTCGCAATGGTTATATAAGCTTTATCCGCGTTATGCCCCTACTAACTCCACCAAATGGTTAGCTATTCTTTGGGCTGTAGAAAAACTTCTTTTTTTTAAATCTAGCTAGCTAAATAAATCCAATCTCCGGAGTATTCAGCGTATGTTCTTCCACATCGGAAGAAGTACATATAGGACTAGTTTGGGGGCTGGTTGTTATCGCTTAGAGTTGTAAGCAACTGCATAGGAATCACACACATGAGAGAGTCTTGAACAAATACTTGGTGTGATTCGAGACTTATCACGCCCGTGCCCGCTGTTCACTTGATCAGTCTTTCTTTTTCTCCCCTGCAGGTTCGGTCTGTTTTGGGTAAACTATGCGTAAATAAATTAAACCACCATTACTATCCTTCGGGCGGCCGACCAGGATTTTGACCCTGCTCCGACCCCAATCGCCCCCGTATGCATGCCATCTGACATCAGCCGGGTACCTGTGCCTTATTTCAGCCTTAAGAATACGTTATCTCGGAGGGCTTTAGTCGCCTCTTGGTTATGATCGGCCCGTACAGAGCAAGGAATATTTTGGTGGAATTCTCTGAAGTGGATTTTAAATCCGGCAGATTGGTTGTTTAAAGACTAGGGTGGTGGCAATAAAAGGGGTGACTAAAAACTCCCGAATTACTGTATTCTCTAGATAGTTGGCTGACATCAGCTCTACCTCGGAGGTAAGGACGATCTACTTTCCTATATCGGTAATGAGACATATCCCTGGCCAAGCGCAGGTAGAGGTTGGCCTTGCCAGTTAGGATATCACACTAGGCTGATTCGATTCGAACAAGATAAACCTTTTATCTATAGGCTAAGCTTTTCGCACATTTTTATCCACGAAAACTTACAATACTCTTTTACAAAAGTTCAACACGATCCTATACCTCGGCGTCTTACAAAGCTGCGCATCACCATGGCCACATGGAACTCGACCTCGCTACGGACTCGGCTGGGCATTCTCGTGCTCTTCTTGATATTCCAAGGTATTTATGACACGCATTTTCTTACCCTCTCCCGAGTTCTCTTTGACTGACTTGTAATCCCTGAGCCTAGAGTCTGTATATGCTAGTTACGAAACAAGCCCAAGATTCACTCGCCGGCATGGCCGTGATATATTCAATGAACCGCTTTGGGCTTCTGAGGCACACCACGATTTGGTTTTGAGCAAACGAGACTTTCCGGTCCAGTTCAGAATCTTGGGTACAGGGTCATCGAGTGCCCAAGGTACTGGATCAGATCCTTTGGATGGGTATCGCCTGGAACTGAAAAACCTGCTTCGGGGAAACGGCGCTGCCGTATCATTCACGGGGCCATTTTGCGATGGAATGGAAGGAGGCAACCATGCCGGTACGTACGCCCTCGGCACAATAAGACTCAATCTGTGATGATGTTCGAACCCTCCTAATACGGTGTCCAGGCGTCGGTGGCGATACCATTGGTATGACAAGAAACCGTGCTGTTGAAGCAAATGGTTGGAGGAACCTCGCACCCAACCTCGTTATCATCAATGCCGGTTCTAATAACTGTGCTGATGATGGAAAGCTGAAGGAAGAAGCCGGACCTCCCATGAAGCAATTGCTAGACGCCATGCTCAAGACCCCCAACACAGTGATACTCGTATCGCTCGTTCACCAAGTGCGAACTGCTGCGAGGAATCAGTGCATCAGAGAGGTGAACAGGGTCATCGCCGAAGTGTCCAGCACGTACTCGTCTTCCAAAGTAAGGACAGTCGATCTTTTCGGCAAGCTTAACTTGGCTGCAAACGAATATGCCGACTCAATCCATGTCAACAATGCAGGATACAAAAAGATGGCGAAAATGTACTATGATGCTATACTCGACATGGACGTATCTGATCCTTCGGCCGATGCTGATAAAGCTCCCTGTGACTCTTCGGGTGGCACTGGCAATGATACCTGCGAAAAGAAAGATGCCAAGATCACCCAGCATCTGCTACTGCGAGGTTCTGGCTGGAACGATGGCCGCTACATACACAAAGGCCACGCTCTGGGCCGTGTCATGGACGGACTCGAAGGCGGCAACGGCAAATCGGGAAAGAAGATCCGATTTGCTGACTTGAACGGAGATAGCAAGGATGACTATACCTTTATTCTCCGTGACGACGGTGACTCAGACTCGGCAGCCACTTTGCACATTAGAAGGGGTCAGACGGTAGATCGTTCCGAAGTCAAATGGGGCAAAGCAGAGAAAGTGAGTTTGACATCGTTTTGTGGCAAGGACGAGTTGTTTGAGTGGGGAGACGTGGATGGTGATGGTAAGTTCTGTCCTAAGTGGACTACTACTATGTGCTGGAGCTAACACAGGATTTTAGGTCTCGCCGACATGATCTGTATCACGACTCAAGGCGGCCTCCGAGCATCAAGGAATCTATTCACGAACTCTACAAACACGGTGAAATTTGGTGCGTTTGTAAACCTTCGGGGCCCAACTGCAGGTTACACGCAAAAGGACGTCATGCTCGGCGACATTGATGGCGATGGCCGTGTTGACATCCTCCTTGTTGACTCCAAGAAAGAAGTCATCAGTTATCGTAACTCGGGACCTACTCCAGGAATGCCTTTGGGCTGGCAAGCCCTTGGCAATGTCTTCCATGGCGCCGGTGCTGGTAATCGTGCCAACTGGCGCCTTGTTGACTTGAACGGCGACGGTCGAGCTGATTGGTTGACGATTACCAATGAAGGCGGTCGTGTCAGGACCTGGATCAACCATCGAGGCCATTCGAAAGGCTCGCTGAGACCAGTCTGGGACTATCGCGGAATCACACATACTGGAGTTGGTAAGATAGAAGGCTACACCGTGAAGCCCGAGTTACTATCCTTTCCTCACTTAACGTCAAACAGGGCAGATTATGCCTTTTCTGACATCGACGGCAATGTCACACTATGGCGAAATGATGGCCAGGGTGGTGCCCGTCTAAAGGGCGACGGGGTTCGTTTCTGCGATATGTATGGCACAGGCACCGACGACTATGTCTGGATATATCACGATGGTAAGATGGTGATGTGGGAACACACAAAGACTCCTGGTAGCTGGAAAGCACCTGTGACGATCTCCGAGGGTGTCAATGCAAGGCAAACAGGCATTACTCGCGAGAGGATTCACCTGGCAGATATGACGGGGAACGGGAGATGCGATCTCCTACACGTCAGTCTTGATGGTAGTGTTCGACTGTGGGAGAACAACTTGTCCAAGAACAACTACAACTGGATTGATCGTGGTACAATATTCAACGCTGCCAAGATTGGTGGCGGTGAGTGTGATCCTCGAGGTATCAGGTTTGCAGACCTGGATGGAGACGGCAAGATGGATTATATCTGCCTCAATCCCGCTGGAAAAGCCAGAATTTGGTTGAGTCCCAAGGGAGCGGGAGCACCAAAGAGTGGAACTTGGCGATACGTGGGCGAAACTACACCTGTGAGTTTTGCCCCATTTGGCCATTAGGATCACGCCTGCTAATCTTGGACACAGTTTGTCGGCAAGGAGCGTGAGAATATCAAGCTGGCTGATATCAATGGCGATGGCTTCTGGGACTTTCTATGGTGAGTGCCATCAAGAATATCCAACTATAGGTAAACTGACGTGGTGGTAAGGGTTGACAAGTTCACCGGGGCCGTCGACTCAGCTACTAACAAAGGAGCTCCTGCTAGCGGTAGCACGTGGAAGCCATCATGGAACCCAGTTACCAGAACATCAACGGGTGTTGCCCGTGGGGGCAGCGTGCAATTTGCCAACGTCAACCCCAGAGCAGGCAAGCGTGCTGATTACATCGCTGTCAGACCAGATACTGCACGGTCTTATGCCTGGTTCAACGAATGTCCTGGAGGGAGTGGCACAGATCCTGACGATGACGGTAATGGTAGCGATGACGATCCACCTAATCCACCCATTGAGAATCCCGGTGGTGATAAAGATGATGACGAAGGCGACACGAGCTTTCCGGCGCCAGACACGACTCCGCTTGAATGTTTGAGTACATACAAAACCTTGGATGATGTGGTCGAGGCCGTTGATGAGATTCCATCCTTTTGCCGTGCTACCTACCTCATCTCGGCCCTCGCAGATCTTATGCTAGATACGCTTGATAGGTATGAGGATGTCAAAGATGGCTACGAGGGGAAGTTTGAGCATTATGTCGGATATGTCAAAGAGTAAGTGTACCCGCTGGTTGACCAAGTTTGGTTCACAGATCGATTTACTGACATTCTACAAGTATCATTGAGCCACAATTATCAGATTGGATGTCCATTCGTGAGCCGCCTTCAAGGGCTACCGACACATGGGGCGAAGGCAATCGCTTTTTTGACTGCAAACATTGGAGCCAAGACGACGACGAGGACGGCGAGCCTGGGTATAGTGGCCAGTGTCCTCCGCCCAATGTGGGAGATGGCTGGGAAAGCTGGAGGATTGAATACACTCTTCGTGACAAGAACGGGTTCAATGAGGCCTTGGTCAGCGAACTGGGCATCCAACCTGATTGGGTAGTCTTTGAGGAATGGGACTCTGCTTCGCCATGCGTCCCTGATACTTCGACAGGTGGTACCACTGGCCCATGTCTCCAGTCCAAGAAGGTATACACGGGTTTCCCTCGAAAGGCAGATGATGACGACATTGAGGTTCCCGACCCGCAGGACGTGGTGGAAAAAGCAATCGATAATATAGTTGAGCTCGAAACCAGCTATCAAGCGGCTGCTCTCAGCATTGGACTTGGAACTTATTCATCTGACAAGGACTTCAACGACGCAATATGGGCACTAGCGATGCCTGTACAACTCGTCAGACAGGCAGTCGACCATATGGACGAGGTTAGCAACATCGGCGAAGAACTTGAGGAGCAAGAAAAGAAGAACATGATCATGCTGATCATCAGTGTTGTTCTTGCCGTGGTACCTTTTGTGGGAGAGATTGGCTTTGCTCTCGCAGGTTTTGTGCAACTGGCCCGCATCACCATGATCGCGGGAGAGGCTGCCAACTTGGCATTTTCCATTGCTGAGGTCATCGACGATCCCTCATCTGCCCCGATGGCTGTTCTGGGAATGCTGCTTACTCCTTTGGGGGCGGGTAGACGCTTGGAAGATTCATTTGCTGATGCTACTGCTGCAAAGCGTCTGATGAGCTCATCGCACATTACTAAGATGGGCCCAACTTTCAAGAGGATCGACGATAAGGTACGAAAGGTTGTTGATCAATGTATACTTTAGGTAGAGAGTTAGTACAGGTAATCAAGAGGAGGGCTGAAAGTATTGGCCTTGTCTGTTGCGTAATGGACATGAATTGGTGTTCATTTCACTTCTCGGGGCAATGGAAACTACTCAGATCAAAAGCAATTCTCTTACATTTTTTTACTCACGTGTGACAAAGTCGAGTTGTCTCAGTCAGATCTAGATGCTGACCCATGTAAGCAACCAGGGATATTATGCATGAAATTCCCCACCTCTTGATCACCTGCATAGCCGAAAATACCTGAGTTGCCGCGAAAAGTCATTACCGGGATTATATCGTGGGGAGGGGAAGCCGAACGATATACGTGGAGTAAGCATCGCAACGCATCTTATAGAGATTTGCTACCGCTCAAACCGCTCCCCTCTTGATCTGGGGTCAATTCGTTCGTTACATCCAGAATGCGCACCATTCTCGTCTCTTTCCTTTCATTGGCCATTGGCTTCAGTGCGACGGCGTCTCAGCTCAATGACTGCAAATGCTTCCCCGGAGACTCTTGCTGGCCATCGCGCCATGAATGGACTCACCTCAACAGTACAGTTGGAGGCAGATTGATTGCAACCGTTCCATTGGGTACTCCCTGTCACGATCCATCCTATAACGCCGAAGAGTGTGCGCACCTGCAGGAAGAATGGCTCTATTCGTCGATCCAGTAAGTCGCGTCTCTCACACATCCTCTCTACATGCTAAGCACGGTCTCTTACATTTTCGTCTTCAGTCACTGACAAAAGCAGCACCGAGTCGTCCTCCTCTGTGATGGCTCCTCTCTTTGCCAATCAGACCTGTGACCCATTTCAACCCAGAGACAAACCATGCGCCCTTGGCAATTACGTCAGATACACTGTCGATGCCAGATCTTCCAAAGATGTTGCTGCTGCCTTGTCATTCGCCCAACAAAAGAACATCCGCCTTGTCATTCGCAATACAGGCCATGACTACCTTGGGCGTTCAACAGGTGCTGGAGCTCTGGCAGTATGGACCCATCACCTCAAGGGCACAAAGGTCGTCAACTGGAACGACGCGCACTATCAAGGCAAAGCTCTCAAGGTTGGAGCCGGGGTTCAGGGCTATGAGGCACTCGCTGCTGCTCATGCTGCTGGCCTGGTCGTCGTCACTGGAGAATGTCCTTCCGTTGGTCTCGCCGGAGGCTATACCCAAGGAGGTGGCCACTCAGCGTTGAGCAGCAACTTCGGCCTCGCAGCGGACAACACCCTCGAGTTTGAAGTTGTGACAGCTCGAGGTAAGTTGATCAAGGCGAACAGAAGACTGAATAGCGACTTGTACTGGGCATTAAGTGGCAGTGGCTCTGGAAACTATGGAGTCGTCATCTCTGCTACTGTCAAAGCTCATCCAGAGGCCAAAGTCAGTGGTGCAAAGTTCCTTGTCACACCTCCTACGGAGAAGCCAGAGCTGGTTTATGATGTCATTGACGCTTTTCATACTGCGCTACCCGAGATTGTCGACTCTGGAGTCATGATCATCTACTTTTTCTCGGATTCTTTCCTCCAGGTTCCCGCCATGACCGCTTATAACAAGACAGAAGCCGAGACCAAGAAAATCCTCAAGCCACTTGCTGATTCTTTGGCTGCTCTTGGCGTCACATTTAAACCAACCTTTACCCAGTACTCTAGCTACTACGAACACTATGATCATTACTGGGGTCCTCTTCCTGCAGGAAATATTCAGGTCGGCACACAACTGTTTGGAGGACGTTTGCTACCGCGCAACAAACTCAAAGATTTCTCACCTACCGCACGTAAACTTGCAGAGATGGGAGTCATCTACATCGGCGTCGGCCTCAACGTGTCCAAGTTTGGTCAAAACAATGCCAACTCGGTACTCCCTCAATGGCGAGACTCCATTGTTCAAGTCTCGTTGACACTTCCTTGGGACAACAAAGCTCCCTGGAAAAAAATGCTGGCGACTCAGAAGAAAGTTACGGAAGAGGTACAGCCTGTAATTGAGGCTGCAACACCTGGTGCTGGAGCTTACATCAACGAAGCCGACTTTCAGCAAAAAGACTGGCAGGAGACTTTCTATGGCGTCAACTATAACAGGTTGCTGAAGATCAAGAAGAAGTATGATCCTCGCAGCCTATTCTATGCTACCGTGGCAGTTGGTAGTGAAGCGTGGACGGTTGCGGATAATGGACGAATGTGCAAGGCGAAACGATGAGCTCATAGGATCTACATAGCTAGTCTATAACAGACGTCATCCGTGATCTAGTTACATTGCAGCGATCTCTTGACCCTTGCCACTTCCCTGCGCCTCCGCTTCGCAGTGGGTTTAAACTTTAAGCACAGCACAGTTGACTCCCTGCAGCCCCTCCATACCACTGACTCATAGTCACATACACATTTATCTAGATGATGGCATTGTTCAGTTAGATCTTAGATTATGTTAAAATCGTTGGAAAATAAGATTGATTCGATATGCGTTGCGACGGGTACGTGTACCAGTACTTGACAGCCGACAGCTGTATTGAACTGCATGATGATTTATGCCATATCGACACGCTCTTGTACATCTTTTGATCAAGTATATGGGTATATGAACTATCTAAAGAAAACATCTTGACTGTATCGTCCAAACAGATCGGTAATAATTATGTGACGGTGACCTCGGTGGTCTTCCTGATAACAAGCCCCTCAACATCCATGTCTCCCATTTCAACTTCCGAAACCCCCGACCGCGTGGATCCATTGACTTGGACAATTTGTTCTTGTGAAGCACTCCCGTCCAATGGAATCTCACCGGCGTACATCTTGGACACGTAGTTGGACTTTGTTGTATAGCATCTCGTTTGTGTATTTGTGCCGTAACGATTGGTTTGGTCGGCTC
Source organism: Fusarium sarcochroum (assembly GCA_013266185.1). Classification (NCBI taxonomy): domain Eukaryota; kingdom Fungi; phylum Ascomycota; class Sordariomycetes; order Hypocreales; family Nectriaceae; genus Fusarium; species Fusarium sarcochroum. Next base: position 47,043 of record JABEXW010000658.1, read on the forward strand.
GGGAGCTCTGAGTGTTAAGCGATCGGTCTTCGTTGAATCGAAGCTTGGATGCAAGTGTATCAATACTGAGAAAATGTTAGCCTTGAAGATGCAGAATGAAATGAGTACTTACTATAACACCATCGGGTACAAACAAAAGAGAGCGTAGAGAAAGCGGTCAAGCTGACTGGCCAGGTTGGCCGCCTTTTGTCCAGGTGTCTGAAAGGGATGGATGATAGTCCTTGTGACACCAATAAGAGCCATGAAAGCGACACGCATCTCAGTACTTCGTGTCAAATAACGCATCAAGCCAACTTTGAGCGCAGCATTCATAGAGCTGCTTTTCGCTGACGCAAAGATGACAACAAGGAAGTAAGCGCTGAGGCACTCAGAGGTTGCTATAAAGGTGAAATAACCAATGTGGAAATAGTTGATGATGACTTCGTATTCCGCGACGCCTTCAAGTAGAAACTTTACGCGGTAGATGGCAATGAAGACACGACTAACAGCGGTAAGGCCTATTAGGACCCAAAAGATGGTTGAAAAGACGCGCCACTGGCCAGGTCGAAGGACGCGTTGCAGGATGATATAACTGTATAGTAGCAGACTCGCTTCTTGTAACTGTTCATTCGAGTTAGCAAGAACAAGCATGAGCGGGTTGATAGGTCAATGTACCAGCCAGAAGAAATCGGCAAACACAGCTGCTACCACTTCATCAACAACAGCGTGTGTTTGATAGTACACGTAGTAGCAAAGTCCGTTTGCGATTGCTCCAGCCGCAGAGGAAAAGATTGGCACGGCGGCAAGTATGGTGAAAGTAGTGATTTCGCAGACGAGGACGCCGAAGATGACATTAACCAGACAGATGGTGCTGAAGATTGACCAGCAAACCTCAAAGTAATCCATGGTTACCGACAGTCGACCGCCAGGTTCTTGGATTCAAGGTGCAGCAGTCGAGAATATTAAGAGAACGTGGGCAACGGGAGGAAGAAGGACAAACGAGACGCAGCGCGGGAGATCAGCGACTCTTCGATGATCTTATGTGACTGAGCTGCCGGACTGGTACCTAGCGTAACCGATGCGGCTGCTGATAGCGTGATGAATGGCGTTGTCTTAGGTTCTCCGTGTTCCCCGCGTGGGAGGGCTAAATCCGCGTCAAGTTAGCCTGAGCAGCGCCCGGGCTGTCTTGACACGCGCCGGGTCGTGGACTAACGTCACCAAGTATGTACTAGGCGTTTGTCGGGTATGATTTGTGCCTTTCTTCCGATACATGATCAGCTGGGCTGCTGGGATGACATGCGTATCTAGGTCTAAAACGTGATTCTCCCATGTCGTTGTGTCGACTGCCCGAGGGCTTTGTTCCATGCTTCCTTGACAGCAACACTGGCTGAAGGAGTAGCGCATCTTTCTGCAATGCCCGGGTAATCGTTTGCTTCATGGGGCGGCGATCAAATGACAGTCGGGTACACGGGTAACAATGGTTTAGGCCCCTACCGTCGTCCATTGGCTGATGTTCCTGTCCCTAAGACATCTGACTTATGATGGCTGCCGCATCAATTTAGCTCGGGTTACAAAGTTTGAGCTAAATCTTGGGACCTGACAGGGATTCGTTCTAGACTAGATTTGCTAGGGCCAGACCCAGGCACGAGCTACCTCTTGGTAGTGTTATTTCCGATCATCCAACAAAATGCTAGTTCTTTCTATCGTGGCGTAACTGACTCAGTCAATCGTGAATGACAGCATATTTGCTGGGAGAATTGCCTGGGCTGGCGGCTGTTTGCGGAAGCACATAACCGTTGGTCGCAAATATGGACGTTTAGGTCCGGCCCAATCCCGAAAACGGGAACTCGTAGGGACGATAAAATGATAGGGCTGGCTAATCTTTTGGAAGTGGCATTATTGACTTGGTTTCTAATTTAGTAGTTAATAGTTGCCCCATCCTTGACTCTGACAGAGTTTTGTCGAATTTTCTATGCATTACCCATGGAATGACATTCTCCATGTCTACCTTAATTTGACCAGGCTTGCATATGCATAAACACACTAATGTATGCAGTATCTCGTGGAGTATATTAATTGCTGTATCTTTCTTCCAGTGACCTTGAGGCACACAGTCTTCGATGCTGCATTGGCCGCCACTGGGCGCAAATAGCTGCACAGAACTGAATCGACGATCCAACGTTCTTCCAGATAAGCGAATATGTCATCTCGTCCTGCACAATGCCGTTGGCCACAGTGAACGCACGTGCATCAAGATAGGGGTTCAAGGGGTCCGAACACCAATGATAGCTCCTTTTAACCCCATGGTTCCCCGCGGAATAATTAGCTGTCCCCTCATTCTCGCCACTCACTCCGCAAAAGGAGCTTCATCTTCAGTTCAGCGCTGCATGACTCGTCGGCTCACTATTTTCGTGAAGATTGTTCGCCGAATTGGAAGGTGACTAACATCGGCCTATGCAATGAACACCGGGTTGAGACTTACCCAGGGGACAGGATATCGAGTTCCTCCCCAAATAAATAAAGGAGAATACTGGCTTGCTCCAAGGAGTCTGGGTGTCAACAGAAGTGGGGTGTACCTACCCGCGGTGCATCGGCTCCGACTTTGACTACAAGAATCTATCCCTGTCATTTGAGGTCAGTCTGGGGTTTTGATAAGAATGTCTTGACACGAGAACCTTTATGCATTTCTAGTCGTATACTAATTATAATCCAACGAGTGCATACTTAGTCCTTCTTAATGAACCTTTCCATACTTATACTTGTTATTCGTCCTTGCCAGAGCCTACCGCTATAGTTACCCTGAAGTCTTTATTGATTGTTTCTATGCTATTCTTTCGTTGGCTCACCTGTATAAGTGCTAGCAGATGTGTTAGCTATGCGTCAGTTACTAATAGAGACAGTGAGTCCTTATTTAACCCACTCTTTCCAATGACCAAGCTTGAGGCTGTCATGCCCCTGAGAGGTTCCACTGAGGATCAAGATTTCCGCTGATCTCTCGATGCCATCGGCGTTATCGGAAAAACCTGTTGGAGATACACAACGTGCATGTTCAGATGCCGGTATGGCAATAGTCTCTTGCCTTGGTACTAACGTGTAATGTTGTTGATTTGTTATTTTTTTCTCGAAATTATGAACCGCTATGATGTTGTGTCAGTTATCGCGAGGCTTTGATGATGCCTGGGTGTTTGGTCTGCATTTGATGGAAGTCAGAATAAATCGACTATTGTGAACACTTGATGCAATAGGCCTGAGCAAGAAATCGAATTCAAGAGGCTATCAATATTGCGCGTCTGAATACTAATGTTTTCATAGCATTTTTTAAAACTACCCTGATTTTCATCTTAGTTCCTACCCTACGTCTGCAGGCATTGACCTTCGAGCACGGACCCGAGCACCCTTGTTAAAGTGAATTATGCAACCGGCCAAACATCCAAGAAAGCAGCTTGGCGCAGTGGAAGCGCGGTATGTTTACCTACGAATCTTCAAAAATCCTCGTACTAACATATCACAGCCGGGCTCATAACCCGGAGGCCGTCAGATCGAAACTGATAGCTGCTAGAAAGCATTCTTTTTTCTTTTTCGTGTCTCTTTTTTTGTTTATCTTAGTATGCAACTGTCTTATTCTCGAGTCAGGTTGTGCTGGATTAGCCCTATACCGTTGTGTGCCGAGGGCTGGAGACTAATCCCTATATGGCTTAGTTGCTTTAGGCAAAGGTCACGTGCGACTTGGGAGCTGTATATTCCTTCTTATTGATTTGTGTAATTGATCTACGACGGATGTATTTACGTGCTCTTTGGCTTCTTTACCCCTCAATAGGACTCAGAGGAGAATTATGCCCTTATTAATAAATGCAGAAACCGAGGAAGCGATGCCTTTATTACCTAGCAATTACTCAGTTTAACTAACGCTTAAAAAGTCTTGTAAATAGCTTTGATACTGATCCATTGCGCGTAAAATACCATTATCGACTATTGAGCGTTTCGAATTGTGCTCTTAGTGTCGAGAGAGATAAATATATGACAAGATTGTTCCGGAATAGTTAATGTGTTGTGATGAGGATGACCAGCCTACTCAACGATGGCCGGTAGTGAATTAATGAAGGTTTGGTAAGGCAATAAGTCGATGCAGCATGCTCTTCCATAAAGTTTACAGGTTCGATCGAAACTCTCAAGTGATATGCCAGTCTTGGCAATCAATCTCATCCTGGTGGCAAATATGGCCAAGGCCATACCAGGCTTGATTATACAAGCGCGAAAGTCAATTTGTCATTCCTATATCTTAACCTCACTGTTCCAATGTCACCTTCCCGTCGAGCCGTCATGTCTCGAATTTCCAATGACCAGCCATCGTTGAGGTCCTCAATGTTTTTGAATGGCAAAGCGTTATCCTTTATACTGGCATGCCCTTGACAGCCTCATGTCACGAGGGCGATACTGAGTCTTCATCTCCAGATAACTTTAGGCTAAAGAGGATTCAGTGTCCCAGTAACATGACCGCATGTTATAATACAACATGCTATATTCAGCGGCACAATCAATGCGTGCCCTTACAGCAGAGGGTTATCACGAACATAGAATAGCCTCAATCACGTTCCTTATGCCCATCTCGGTCGTTTATCTTATCGTAGAATAGTTAAAATCAAGGTAGACCGCCCAGCCGATATTCAGTTCTATCTGAGTGATGCGGAAAGTTTGGACCAGCAGGATTCTCTCCATGCCTGGCAAAGTATTTACTCGTCGCTTACTTGGTCAAGGTTCCAATGACATGAGGGACCATTGCGAACCTTTCCTCCCCCACTGGGTGTCCCAAATCAAATTTCTCCCATGGCCCAGCTTCCCTCAATGATTTGTTTGTAGGTCGACATAACCGACATGCTCCCATGACCTGTGACCATACCAGCCCAGTAATCCCTAACAGTATTGTCAGTAATTATAACTCTCTCGATGGAAAGGTCAACAACTCACATTGACAAGTACGTAGAAAGAACCCCTTCTCCGGCTCGACACGCACATGCTCGAGGACATACCATCGCCCGCCCTTCTTGAGGCTGTTGTATAGCAGCTTGATGTTCTTCTCGGGCTCGGGGATGCTGCAAAGGCAGAGAATAGTGACGATGCAATCAACGCTTTCTGGTTCAAATCGATCGTCAAGGGACTCAATACCGGTCGGAATAACCTCATAGATACCATCGAGACCAACCTCCTTTACGCGCTTCTGTAGTGCCGCCGCGGACTTGGGGTTTGGCTCGATGCCGTACACGCGTGTCACTCCATCACCCCCCTTTCTATGCCGTACTTCACCATCACCCTGGCGGCTCGCACCAGTATTGACTTTGGCAAACATATCCGCCCAAAGACCAGTCCCGGCACCGATTTCAAGACAAATGCCGCCGATAGGCTCGCTGGTAACATCATCGCCTGGTTTGCCGTTCTGCACGCGACCTTCAAGCAAGGAGATCACAAGCGGCTCCGCGCCCGTCTTGATCTGCGGACCGACGAATGGCCAGAAATTACTGAACCAGATATCCTTGAAGGCAGAAGGAGAAAGTATTATGCGAAGGTCGGCGGTGCGAAGGACCTCGAGGGTCGTGCTGGGGAGGAAACGTAGGGGTATGCTCATGAACAAGTAGGGACCGATAAGGCTGCCAAAAAGCTCTTTAATGGTTGTAAAGAATGCCATGATGTACCGGATATCGGTTTGAAGGCGTATAAAAAGATTAATGAATGCTTGGATAAGGTCTTGGGAGAAACTCTGATACGGATCATTACACACAGGTCAGAGATGTGGTGTGTAAGAAAGAGAAGAAGACGGGATAACAAACAAGATGCGCATTCTCCTATCGCACACAAGGCTACCTGATTGGTCAGAAGCTGGCCGTAATGGATCTTGGGGTGGTTCTGGCCAGTCCTTGAGATGAAAGGTGGAGAAGACAAGAAAGAGGGTGCAAGGTTGGGAAGGACAATTTCCGCCGTATCTTCACCACAATGGGGTATCAACATTAATTCTGACTCATTTATTGGCTATGATATGACCTTAAAGTCAAATCTTAGGGTTATGGCTTGTTAGCATCTTCCAACACAACACTAACTGGATATACTCGACTGCGATGAGTAGAGGCGGCTGGCGAGATCAACTCCGGACTTTGCATCGGCCCCACTCGGCGCCGGAGTCGGGTTCTCACTCGGCAAGTGAGATCCAGTCACCCTATACTAAGCAACGACAACACTATGGAATTGCTCAAAGCCTCAAATAAAGTCCGAGGCCCTTTTCTCGGGTCGGTATTTGTAACTAAAGACGAGTACGAATGGTTAGTACAGAGGATGGACGCTGGAATGGCTTAAAACTCAAATTTTATCCTGCGGGCTCAACGGGTTTAGGAGATAAGACCAAAAACCGGGTGAGATTGGTGCATACCCTTGAATATAAAAGGTGAGGACTTCATATTGATGATTAGGTATTTTCATTTCCTCATCAATAATTCTCATCAAATTCTACAAACCACTCTTCACGTTTCTCCAGTCTAATTGCCTCTTCGTCTCACAACATGCCCAGAGTGTGGCTGATCACTGGCTCTTCCCGAGGTCTGGGGCTGGCACTCACACGCAAGGTACTAGATCTCGGCGACATCGTTATAGCCACTTCACGCAAATCCGTGGACCTTCAACATTTTGTTGATAGATACGGGTCGCAGCAAGTCAAGATTCTAGACTTGGATGTCAGCAATGCGGAACAAGTTGACCACGTCTTTACATCGTCCATGGAAACCTTTGGGCGAATTGATGTGGTCGTCAATAATGCTGGATATGCGGATGAGTGTTCCATTGAGGATACACCTCTAGATTCCTTTCGAGCCCAGATAGACACCAACTTTTTGGGTGCAGTATATGTCACCAAAGCTGTCCTGCCAATCATGAGGAAGCAAGGCTCTGGCCGAATCCTTCAGATTTCTTCGCTAGGAGGAAGAGTTGGCTCGCCAGGCCTTGGAGCCTATCAGAGCGCAAAATGGGCTATAAACGGCTTCACCACAGTTCTAGCCCGTGAAGTTGCACCTCTGGGCATAAGGGTGACCTCGTGTGAGCCGGGCGGTATCAAGACGGATTGGGCGGGGTCGTCCATGGGCAAACCACCGGTCAACGAATATTATCAGCGGTCGGTTGGAGCTACTCGGATCGCTAGACAGAAGGCGATAGCTGAGGCAGGATCGGAACCTGAGGATATAGCCCGCGCCATTGTACACATCTCCCAGGTCGATGATCCGCCTGTGAGGCTGCTCTTAGGCTTTGACACCCCGAAGTACGCTCAAAAAGCGGCGGAGGATCTGGCTATGACGGATGAGAAATGGCAGCATGTCACAAACTTATCATTCTAAAATACCTAATTGATTGTTTCTGATTTCTAAGATAATGAGATCAGATTTAGGATAAGAGAGAAATGTACGATCTACTGTTAGGTTTTTTGTAGTAATCATACTGTACATACATACCTTCCTCTTGTAGCTAGCCTAATCGTCGTATTTCATTAGTCAGCGAGAAGAAATTTTGAAACAAACTGGCAGACTGGGCATTTCCGATAACACACTCGTCACACGCTGGTCCAAGCTTGTCCAGGAATCACTTCACGATGGCGACTTCTGGATCTTACCCAACGCAGGCTCTAGAGCTCGAGACATTCAGTCTGACCCACAACAAGGAAGCGGGACCTTCTGAGCCCAGACCAGTTCTATCCACGCCCGGCCGTCAGCTTGGATTCAACAATGACTTTGGCCAGGCCAATACAGTAATTGACCCAACATCAGCAGCGCCTCCGACGGCCACTCACGCCGTAGAGAAATGGAACTATCCCAAAGGCAATGCTTTTCGAGTCGCCGCCGTCTTCTGGAGTCTCTTGGTCTCGGGCGCCAACGACGCCGCGTACGGCGCTCTCATCCCGTACCTTGAGACCTACTACGACCTTTCTTACCTAGTAGTCTCGCTGATCTTTCTGTCTCCTCTGGTCGGCTTCATCGTCTCGGCTGCCACCAACAATTGGCTGCACTTGAACTTCGGACAGAGATGGATAGCTTTCCTTTGTGGCGCGTGCCACGCGGTAACATACATTATATTAGCCCAGCATCCGCCGTATGTTGTGCTAGTGTTGGCTTATGTCATTGCAGGTCTAGGCAATGGCATCGGTCTCGCAGCGTGGAACTCGTTTATGGGCAATCTTGCTAGATCCAACGAGCTGTTGGGATTTATGCATGCGTCCTATGGAGTGGGCGCGACGGTCAGTCCGTTGATCGCGACCAGCATGATCACCCAAGGGAATCTTAGCTGGTACCATTTCTACTATGTGCTTGTGAGTCCTTTCAATTCCAAGGTCTTCTCAACAGGCAATTGAATGACTGACTTCTATCTCCAGCTGGCCATGGCACTCATTGAGACGGCCACTCTCACATATTCGTTTTGGCCAAAGACAGCTCAAAAATACCGTGAGGCGGTTCTTGTCGAAGGCACACGTAACCAGGGCACACGATCTGCTCTGTTCGTGATGCCACATGCTCGTATCGTCTGGCTGTGCGCCTTGTTTCTCCTCGGCTATGTCGGAGCAGAGGTGGCTCTTGGCGGTTGGGTCGTGCAATTCATGCTGCGCATCCGTAATGCAGACCCCTTCGACGCGGGCATGACGGCCGTCGGCTTCTGGCTGGGTATCACTGTGGGACGTATGGTCCTGGGTATGGTGATCCCTAAGTTGGGCGTTAAGCTCTCCCTTACGATCTTCATTCCCATCACCATGGGTTTGCAGCTCATCTTCTGGTTAGTGCCGCAATTCCACGTATCGGCTGTGGCCATCGCCCTGCAAGGCTTCTTTTTGGGGCCCATGTTTCCCTGCGTTATTGTGGCTGTGACAATGCTTCTGCCGCGCCATCTTCACGTTAGTGCGATTGGATTTATTGCGGCATTTGGAGGCAGCGGTGCAGCAGTGCTACCTTTTGCTGTTGGTGCAATTGCGCAAGCCAAGGGAGTGCAGGTACTTCAACCGATTATTCTCGCTATTTTGGTGGTACTTTTGATCACCTGGCTTTGCCTGCCCAAGATTGAAAAGAAGAAGGATTGATGAAGTTCATATTTTAGAGAAAATATTATGAGAGCCCGACAACATTTGAGGCTACAGCACTGTTGCCCACTATCAAGTTTCTGTCGCCTTGGAAGGTGGTTCACAATCGGGGTCTTGGAAGGCATGGTTATTTGTACGCCGATAGGAGTTCTCTGAAGGACAAAGAGTTTATGAAATATTGTACGTCATAATCACGCCTGATCGAGTAGAATACTTGGCGTCGGAGGTATCATGAGGGAGTAAATGGCCATCTCCGTTCGCCATAAAAGCCTCAGCCAGTGTACACTTTCCAACAGTTTTAAAACCAAGTTTCTGATATCAATGAACCGTAGCAGTATTTTGAGGCTTAACCATCAATCTCACAATAGCTTTGGGCTTCTGTCGATTCTCTTGGAGATATTTGATGGCCTCTCGACATAGACTCTGTCCTAACCCTTGGCTTGCATGGTCGGGGAGGATAAAAAGGCTAAGCATCTGCCACCTTTCCTCCTCGTCATCCTCGCTAGGAAGGGGTTGATCAGAATCCTGGGAAAGAGTAAAGTCCTCCTTGCTCGCCGGACCCCGCAGAGTCACTTGGCCTACCCATTGTACTGATGAAGACGCATCAGGTTCAACAGGTGTGGCAAGGCAGACAAAGTTTTCTCTATCCTGTTGAAGAATGCGATCCTTCCAGACTGCCTCCATAAATCGAGACTCGATCTCGTAAGTGGAAGCAAACGACTCCGGAGATGCCTTTAGAGCCCTGAGACGCAGGTCGCGATATTTACTTGCGGCCCATTCCACTGAATCTGTCTTTGAGATGCGAGAGAAAGAGTATCGCATCTTAGTTGTCATAATGAGTGACTTTTGATCTGTTCTTTATATCGTATAGACAACGTCTGCTGGAATGAGTTTTGAAACTGGGCCGACCAAAGCGGTATTGAGAGGATAGGAAGGTGATAGAGACAAAGAAAAGAGAAATAGGCAGAACAGCTTTCTTTCTCATTATATGCGTGTAGAGTCGGTAAACTTATGTCACGTCTGTTCCGTTTATTAATCTTCCCGTCTGGAATACGATAAGTGCCTTGGCCCGATGTAGTTAGATTACAGGATAGGGTGCACGCTCGGGAGAAAATACTTGCTTAGTACTGCATCGCGGCGGAAGGTATCATATCGGCGGCGTGTCCTTTTCTCAGTAGGCTGCTATGCGTTTGAGAAAGGCGGTTACTTCTGCAGGCTCTCAGGATGGAAACGATTTCGACTACAAGCTTAAGTATGCCCGATACATGTGGCTTTGACTCCCTCCATATCTGGACTGTAGAGGATGGATAGCAGCTGGAAAATTAGCGTCGCGGAGCGGACCCCGGATAAAAGGTTGCTAAATCTTGGAGGCAGACAGGCGACAAGATAGTCCGCTGATAAGCTGCTTGTGATAGCACTGAACGCACGGCGTACGGACTTGTTCAGACACGGAGTTGTGCCCTTGGTCCGTTCTACACCGTATGTTACTTTACCGCTCTCGCGAATTTGCTGGGGCTTACGTGAAAGTCATGCCGGCCATGTACAAACTGTATTTAGGTATCGTAGTGATAATAAAACCTACTCCAAAGCCTCAAAATTGCTCATTCTTATTTCGATCAAGGTTTCCGAGCACATTATATGCAAATAGCTATAATGTCATAGTAAGTGTCCATTATTGCTAATAGCTGACCCAGCGGGAATCACAAGACGGTAGAAGCCATGCTAAATCCTTGTGGGAGTCAGATCCTAGCGTAACCGCGCGTAGTAACGTCATAACAGCGGGGTAAGGCGGTCATAGGAGAGGTTTATTTATGGACCTGTTGGAAGTTTATATTGAGATAGTCCCTACGCTGAGCTGCCTCTCTTTTCTATACTACTGTTCAGTCACCTAAACCATATCAACAACCAGTTTTACTCCTCACGTGTCTTAGAAGCGCAGTATGGGCGGAAACGATGTCTACTGTGCCCTTTGCGGCGCTCTTGCAGGAATTGTTGTCACCGACGATGAAGTTGATGAGGATGAGTACACTTACGATCAAGACCGAATTGCTGGACTGGATACAGATTGGATGGCCGACGTCAGGATCCTCGGTGAAAATCCCAAATCCTCTTCACTGCAGAAGTGAGTTTTTTCCAACTCTCCTTTAACCACCCATGCTAATAGTTCTAGGGCGTTTCTTTCAAAGCGTGCAACTTATGACGATAGCAACTATTATGAGCTAGAAGAGGAAGATCCCATGTCAACTGAATTTGACAGTGGTTCAATACGAGTGTAAGTCCATGGGGCATTTCGCATCGAATAATTCATTCTGAGTTTTTAAAGATATGACTGGGAAGAAGCGCACTCAGTTGCCATTCCATTTCATGCAGCTTGTTTCAAGATACTCCAGAAGATCGCAGCACCGCAAAATATCAATTACCAGACCCTTTACGAGGTATTGAAAGCACATTGCGGAACAGATTTTGAGTCCTGTCTTGACTACGATTACGGAGAAGTGACTGAACTTCAAGACCAATATTGGATCGTGCGTCGAAATACGGAATATGCAATCGCGTCGCCGGTCGATATTCCACGTGTCGACCAACTGACCGAGTCAATCCTGCGGGAATCGACGAGCACACTTTCACACAACGAGTATCGACCAAGTTCCACAAACAACAATCCATTCGATTCTCTTCCGCCTGAACTATTGTTGAAGTTGCTGTCGAGTCTGGATGTCAGCAGCTTATGCAGATTGCGCAGTGTATCCAAGCGCGTGACGGCAGTGACGTCTACCAACTCGTTTTGGAAAGGCAGGGTTCGAGATGATATGCCTTGGATGACGGAGCTTCTACAACGGCAAGACAATACCGACGACGAGAACATCGACTGGCAGAAAGTCTACAAAGCTCTGTGGGGAATTAGCATCGGCAAAAGCTCAACGGACAACCTGCCTTCCATAGGACTTCAGAATCGCAGTCGCATTTGGGGAATTTGCTCCGGAGTCATGAACGAATATTTATCTCGTAAACAGCAACACGATCGCGAACACGAAGAAGAATGGGATATACTCAGAGACGCCAGATCAAGCCCCATGCCGACGTTGACGTTCCCAAAGCAGCAGAACACTACCATTACAAACATCGGTCTCATAACCGATTTGTCTGAGTCGGAGTATGCACGTCCTACCATCCTGACTTCATGGACGGACGAAAACGGGCTTGTTGGGCTGGCGGTGGAGTCTTATGCAACCCATGGATCACAACAATCTGGCACAAAGAACATGGATGGCAATATTGAGAACTTCGAAATACCTCAAGACGATTGGCTTTCTGGTATTGTCATTACAAGCCGGAGTGTCTCCAAACAAGCAGATGCTACAGATCCCGAGCGCAAAGTCGTTGGCCTACAGCTCTTGTTCGTACGACGGGACCCGTTTCAGTTTGGCTCAAGTCATGGCGACCTTCGCATACTTCAAGTAGAGCCAGGACAGTTTATCGTCGGTTTTACCGCGGCCTGGGCAAATGGGAAGCCCCTTGAGAAATTAGCTATTCTTCAGCAACCAATTGCCAAGCCACCTTTAAGCGGTAGGGAACGCCTTACCTCAACCAGCACGACTCCTTTGGATCCGCTTGCTATGGAATACTTGTGGAAAGATCAGCTTCCACCCGACGGCCTTCGAATCGCCGCTTTCAGTTCTGGATACTGGCACTATAACTTTCAGACTGATGCGTCACCCATGGAGTCTCTCATTTTTGGCACGTCAGATGAAGAGCTTGAGAAGATAGTTGCTATAGGGGCGGATGTTCAGTTTCGAGGGCTTGAGGTTGTTTACGCTGATGGGCACCGCCGCAGTATCGGTCCTGGACTGAACGCTATGCAGCACATCTCCATCGACGGACCCGGCGGAGAAAGAGTCATTTGCTTCTACATCACAGCACAACATATCCTGTCAGGGTTACGTTTCGTGACCAATAGAGGAAGGCAATTGATCATTGGACAACCTGGTCCGCGAGAAAAAAGGTATCCTCCATCGGAATCAAACGGCGATGGCCAAATTGCTATGGGTATGTACTGTCACTGGACCAGTGGAGACACAGCAAAAGCAAACTTGGCTGTAGCGGGAGGCTTCTCCTCCTCCTTGAACGTACCTCTAGGACCAAACCTGGAAACCGACGCTCACGGGTTTCATTGGAATCCGAGTCCTCCTGCCACCTCGTTTCGAGAGGCTGGTACGATATATGGCTGGAGGGATGTTAAGAGTCCACGAACAATGAGGGTTGAGCGCGCACCTAGCGAGCAAGCTACAGTCTCTTGGCTCGACTGCGGAAGACCCCTAAAATCCATCAAAATTACACTTTGCCATGGCACGCGCTTTTCACAGCTTCCATTGGTTGCTATCTCTCTTACACATGCCGACGACCATACTATTTCCTCCATAGGGCCTACCGAATTCTCTCCACCAGAAGATACAGATGGAAAAAATGGGCATTATTGGTGCTGGTGCGCATTGGGCAGCTGCCACGGCAACGAACTTGAGGATCAACCACACTATGTGCATCACGAATGGGATATCAATGGGCTGTCTTTGAAGAGTTTGAACTTATGGATTGATGGAGAGGGTGCCTTGACTGGGCTGCAGTTTGAAGCTCAAGGTGGGACTAAAAGTCCAGAATGGGGCTATTGCGACGCGGGAAGACCTGTTAAGATGGATTTGAGGGCAGAGTCAGGTTGGAGTCCGGGCCTCAAGTTCTTCTTTGATTCGAATCAGAGAAGTGTGACTCGTGAGGATCACGTGGTTGTGGCGATTCAAATCGTAGAATTTCGAACTGGCTAGATGGTGCGAGCTACAATTTCTCAAATTTTGTTTGTCCCTTGTATCTGTGTTGCTGTCTTTTATGCAGTTTGGGATAATCCTATTTGAGGTGGGTTTCCATGTTGAAGAGGACAAGTGTCTTTTACAAAGAGTTCAGATGTTGTTCACGAAGCTTTACTATATCATATTAGTTATTAGTAGTATCCACTATGAATAGTATTCACTTTGAAAATTACTAAGAAGAGTCATTAATAATTGTCAATAAGTTGCTGTATCAGGCTGAGGTGTATGGATACTGGAGTCATAATGCTCTTGTGATGGGAAAGAAAAAATATTTTCTTTGCTAACGTTGATGGGGCGCTAAGCATATTTACAGAATATCAGGTTCAGGAGGAACTTGGGATCATGCGTGGTGTCAAGG